>JAOEHY010037402.1:94760-148426 GCA_025447955.1 Psilopsiagon aurifrons | reverse complement strand
TTTTCACCCATCTTTAAAAAAAAAAAAAAAAAAAAAAAAGAACAAAAAACCCCCCAAAAGCTAATGGATGCATGATTTTTTGTGCTAATATTTTATATTGGAATTTGAGGATAGTGGGTGCATGGAATTCTGAGGTCAAGGACGGTGAATGTGGACCAGTGTGAAACAGAAAACCACTAACTCAAGGACACACAAGGAAAAAGAATGCATACTGAGCTTTGATCTGAATTATTTTGACAAAACCATATATGTGAAAGCAGAGCAACCTACATCTCTGGACTTCGAAAGTGTGAAAGTTACAACAGAGACAGCAGAATGCAGGAATCGTGTTGCAAAGAACCACATAGTAAAACAAATCTGGTTGCCACCGGAAGAGTGACATTGGCATCAGAGGCAAAGGCACTCACACCCGCAAACAGAAATACAATGCAGTGGGAAAGCTGGAGGAAGAAGAGCAGATGCAGCAGCACAAGGAAGAAACTCAAAGTAAAGATCTTCAGACTCCATATGTAGTTTTCTTTCTCTTAGTCATCAAAAGAAAGAAGACAGGGTAAACAAAAAGGGAGATAAAGACAAGAAGGTGAAGAAAACATTTTCTTCTTCTCCCCACCCCCCACCTCCCGAAGGCAAAATTCTAGCTTACATTTTTAAACATACTATCTCTGTAAGCCTTCTCTGTAATACAAATAACTAATTGCTTGCCAGCGAGCATTAAAAGTGGGAGGAAGAGTCCTTGATCTTCCAGCTTGGTGGAGATTCCTGAGGCTTCTAGTCTGAAAAAGAAATAAATTACAAGCCCTGCAAATAGCTTTTAACACTTCAGTGGATGGAATCCCTCTCTAGCAATACAAGCTTCCACCGTGAAGCCAGACAAAATGATCTTAGATCCTGAGACACCAAACCATGCCTGGTGAATCTGTCTTTCTCAGGTCATAGCACCTTCCATACTGTATCAAATACCCTTCTAGATTTCTCCTATTTTCTGAGGACCAGTGTCACCTTCTGTGTGTCCTATTTGCCGTTTTGCAGGTTTGCTTGTATTGAGTATTTGTAGAAGAACGCAGATGGGGCCACCATGGAGGATCACTGCCATGACTCATTCGCACCACCAAACACATGGGGGTAAGACAAATACCAGGTTCTTGGCTTACCGAATTTTTCCCATGAAGAGAAGCTTTTCCAGCACAGTGATGCAGCATAACACCAACGCCTCCAATGAACCAGTCCCACCAGCTCTGCCTTAGGCTGATATCAGGAGGCTGAGCCCTGGCTGGGTTGGTGTCCATCCTGCAGGTCAGAGTGACTGCAGTGTTCAGAGCCCTGGCTGATGAGGATAGTGTCCCAAAGACCCATGCCACCATGTCCCACTCAGATCTAGTGCCACAATGCCAACCATCACCATGAAACTGTTGGTTTTCCAAATTTCATGGTGTAACATGCTCTGGCTAAGACTGTATGGGGGTTTTGTTCGGCAGCACAAGAAACAAAGTAGGAGCAGATCAAGCACCTAGCAGGGTTAAAACATGACCACTGAGGAAGCCAATGGTAAGCAGTCAGGATCACCTATTCTGCAGTAACTTCTGTGGCAAATCCTTATATTATGCACAATGTAATGGGTTAAAGCTTAAACAGGGAAAGATTGAATGTAAGGAAGAAATTCTTTACTGTAAGGGTGGTGAGGCACTGAAATGGGTTGCCCAGGGAAGTTGCGAATGCTCCATCCCTGGTGGTGTTCAAAGTCAGGCTGGACAGAGCCTTGGCTGGCATAGTTTAGTGGGAGGTGTCCCTGCCCATGGCAGGGGGGTTGGATCTTAATGTCGTTTCCAACCCTAACTCTTCTATGATTCTATGACTCTATGTGCAGTACAGAAAACAAGCATACCTTTAAAATATATATTAAACTCAGCTTTTTCTCTGGAAAAATCACTAATTTTTTTTTACCCCTATTTCTAGAGTTTTGCAAGAGTTTTTTTAATTATGTAGCTAGATGACAGTATTTGGGGTGATAAATTCTTTACAAATGCCAAAGATCTGAGACTGGGAAAGATTACAGGCAACCTTACAACCTCTGATTAAATGCAAACATAGTTGTAAAATCTTTTTCTTCTCACTGCCTCTGTGTTGCCCCTTCTGCAGCAGAATGCTTTGCACGAGATAAAAATAGCTAGATCTTTCAAAATCTTAGAAGAAAGGTACTTGAATGTTTTTCTTTAAAAGTTATATTTTCTTAAAGGCAACATAATGAGGTCAACTGAAGCTGAATTCAAGCTGATAAACTGTGTTTAGGAGAAACCAGAGGTTGAGCAAGGGGGTTTTAGCAGAGGAAAACAAAGAGAATGATTGCAAAAGTCAGATCTCAAAATGTTAATCAGATTCAGAAACATAAAACATGACAATTTAATGGTGTTTGGTTAAAATGAGAAAATTTTAAAGTTCTGAGTATCTTACATTGAATTCTAATACTTTTTTAATTATTAGATATAAAATGCTCACAGTTTTCAGTGAAAATTAGACTTGGTAATTTATATTTCTTGTTTATACAGTACAATTTGCTGATGAAAAAAAATGTGCTAAACTTATTGATTCATGACCATAATTGTTTAATTATTTATCATTGCAGAATTATATTAGCATTTATAATAATGCAGATGTGCACAAAGGCTAAGAAGTCATATACAGCTTTTGTTTTGCATTTGCTATGCTGAAATTAGGTTGATCCAGGTTGTGTGTGCACACTGGATATTGCAAATGTTGCAACTCAGTGTCACTTGGTTTTACTGCAGTTACAGGGGTTCTAACCACAATAGCTGCAATAATGAAAAATCTCTGATGGCTAATAAAGTATATAAACCCAGAGCTAACAACATCACAGAAGAAGTTTCTTCTCAGATTGCTTCTTCTGTTGCCATGAAGCACGTTACATTCAGTGCAACACACACACAGCTGTTTGCTTCATACCACCCACAGTAACGAAATAGCTCATGTGTTTTTGGTGCAGGGGAAGCCAACAAGAGCTGCACACCACAAAAATTACAACAAGCTAAACTAGCCAAAATCTTCCACATGAGGCCAGCTAAACAAGAACATAAGAACTCTTGATAGGAGAGAAACACATTCCTTTAATTTTGGTCTTTATTTTAAGGGATCATAAACACTGGAAGAAAATGACAGATGCCTCACTTTAGTCTTTCTTTCCCTCTGTGCGCAAAATCTATTCCCTCAAGGAACTACAATAAGACTGACATACATCCCTTCATTGCAAGCTGCTAAAATAGCTTTGCCATGGGCTTCACAAGAAATTTGTAACACTAACTGTGTCTTTCTAGACTCATCCCTTTGACGTATTGATAGTCAGGGTTCCCATTGCCTGTCGCCTCTGCGCTCTTTTCACCTAACACTATTTACTGGTGCTACCTTTTCATAATTAAGAGCCCGTATCAAAGCAGTTGTAACACCATTTAAGCAGCTTTTCTAAGGAATCAAATCTACATGAAAAGGCAAAGTATAAAAATGCCCCATCTTCTGCTGTGCCTAACTGATTTGCTCTGCATTTTATCCTCAGGGAGGTGATGATTCCAGAAGACAGGGAAGAAGGACCATTCACAAAAGAAGCATCACACAACCAGCAAGAGCTGCTTGTCTGTTTTACATCTACACGTGTTGAGTGTCTTTAAAAGCAGCCCCCAACCATGTTGGCTGGATTGTTTATCACAGTTCACAGAAGTGAGTATTTAACCTCCTGACTCCTGTAGCACAGCACGGGCCAGGTATTTGTTTCTTTTGTTAGATTAATATTGGTGACAGAATAACACACTCATTAATGGTGATAATGATTATACAGTGAGGTAGAATAGTAATTCTTCCAATGTGCCATACAAAGGAGTCAGTTTCATTAGTTAATGAAATTTATTAAAGAATACAAATCAACCAAGATAAAAAAAAAAAAAATCACACTTTTGTTCAGTACCCTCTCAGGCACCAATCACTTACTTGCTTGGTAACATTTTACCTGTCAACCTGTTATGGTAACACATGTGCCATGTAAAGGGACAAGTAACAGTGGAGCACACACTGACTCAGAGATGGATGAGCATCCATCCCCCTTGGCTGGCAGGGGCATGAGTCTCCAGTGAGGCTGCAAGGGGCTCCAGAGCAGGAAAGATACAGAAGAGCAAGACAACAGGGTGAAGCATGTCCTGCACCCAACACGTGTAAACTGCAGGATTTGACCATGAACAATAGACCCACCATCATGTGCTGGATAAATCCTTCCATTTCCCAGCTTGCTCTATCGCTATGTAAGACAACAATTCCTCTGAACCTGCTTCTGCAAGCAATCTTCAAGACTGAGTGAGATCTACTCCTGAGCAGGATAATCTCAAACACTTTGGGGAATCAATACCTGCATCCTCACAAAAATCTCTGGGTAGAATAGACGTTTAACAAACCATTTACCAGAACTGCAGAACAACATGCAGTTTTTGTTTTTCCCTAAAAACTAACCTAAACCAAAAAACATTCTATGGCTGAGTAGAGACAAGAATCCAATTTCCAGTTTCAGCACTCTTAGGCAGCCTCTGTTTCTTTAAGTGTCCATATTCCTACATGACTGCCATGTCAGATTTTAATTCTGGTTACCAACACACTGCCATTAGCTAATCTGGACAATCTATTGCTTTTGCCAAGCAAGGTAATATAAGAGTGTTCAGCTGTGCAGTCAGTACTCAAATAGTTTCATGGGAAAAAAGGCAGTAAAATTGCCATAGGGGCTGCAAGACGAAGTTCCTTGAATTCACATAGGCATTAGTTAAGTTACATAGTATTTTTGATCTTCAGTTCCACTACTATGAGTAACTGCTCAGTGCTATGCAGATAGATGCTTAAGAGATTAGGAAATGCCTGAATACAATAGACACTGTAACAGGGGACTCAGATACACTATGGCAGCCAAGAGGGAAAAGAAATATCTCACTTTACTTATATTGTAAATTTCTTTGAGAAATTATGATTGAGATCTATTTTTATTATGATCATTTCTCTTCACTTTGGTTGGTGTCATGTCTACATTAAACCAAAAGAGGCTGGCAAGATCTAAAAGCCAAGAGCTAGCCCCCATTTCAGTTGAAGTGGTTTTTTAGGTGTCAACACCTATCTCTAAACCAGATAAACATCTCTAAAAGGCATGAAGTGGAGAAAAACTTTCTAAAGTAATGTTTACTCGCTCTCCAGTATTTGCTGCAAAACTAGTGACATCTGGAAAAAAAAAAAGTAACAATTATATTTGATCTAATATTTCACCCCTTCACTCTATTCCTTCATGAAAATAAAACATATTTTGAAGCAAAAGTCAGCAAGACTTATTCTTCAGGAAGAGGTTTTGAGGTTTGTTTTGGTTTCTGCACAGTATTTGGTGTAGTCACCAGCAACTCACTTCCGAGTGTCAGATTTTATTATTTCTCTTGGATAGTCAAATGGAAACTGAGCTCATTCAAAATCCTTCTCATAAAGGAAGTGTTAACAACTCATAAATCATGGCCCAGAACTCAGTATTTCAGTTTATTTATTTGTAAAATAACAAACACACACCTGTTATGGTTCCCACTAAATGATGTATAAAGTCACAATGTTTACACAAGGTTGGTGTAACCCGGCAGTTTAAATTCTCCTCTTTTCCACCAGCATCAGTCTAGAGTTACAATGAAGCAGCATAACTTAGTGCAAATTGGCCCATGTCCTTAAAACCACTGGCCCTGAAATCAGATTGAAGCCCTGCAGGAACTAGCCCAGAAAGCACTGCTTTAAAATGCTTAATGAGAAAGTAAGGAGAAAATGAAATGAATTTTCACAGCAATCAATGCAATGCTTCAATATTTACTTGGTAAGCCTGGATCCTCTCCTGCCAGGTTGCCCTTCCCTCTTTCCCAGTGCATTTTCATCAATTTAGAACTTAAATCACCAAAACAAACGTGTGACTTTCAAAAATGCTTGAAATGTGCAAGCATGAAAATTTTGTGTGACTGTGTGCAACCATTAAACGTTTTTATTTTAATGAAGAGATTGAAGTTGTGCATGTTCTGCTGCTTCCTGTTTTTTTTTTTTGTCGTCATTGCTGTACCCCCACAACCTCAAAATAGTTAGTAAGAAAGCACAACTGGAGTACAATAGATGGTTTTCATCCTTTATTAGAATCATTGTTTTCCATCACACTTTATTTTCAATATTTTTCCTTTAAAATAAGTCTTTGAACCATAGCCTACATTCCTCTTTGTTCCCACACTAATCTGCTTGCTCAGGACTCACACATATTGCTATATTTGGTGTTTTTCCTAAAGATCTTCGTAATTACATCACAATACCTTAAATTTAAAAGTGTTTTGAGCTCTCTTAATTGCAGAGACAACCTCAAGAACATTGCCAAATTCATCTAATGGCCTCCAAACCAAAAGACAATCAATGAAAGACAAAAGTTACTTAAAAAATCCCTCTTCATAAGCCAACATTGTACTTCTGGGGAGTCTAACTCATTGTTGCAAATGCTGGGCCTTAGTAATATAAACTGATCTTGTCACAGAGGTCCTGTAAACTTTATATAGATTCTTAAGCTCAAGGAGGTAAATGACCCGATGCAAGGCCTTGCAGGAAAAGTGCTGAAACTCCACATCTGCCACCTCCCAGATAGATGCCTTTTTCATGGACATACAGATTCTAGGCTGATTTCTTATCCCTTTAACATCCCACCCCTAAGGGCTTTCTAGAAACCAAGAGATTTCTACTGATCCTGCAGGTGGAACCCACCAGCAGCTGATCTCTCAAGCTTCAGTCTCCAAATACAAGGTCAATGACATGTCCACAAACACCACAAGCATCCATACAGCCCTTAACTGACTAAACTCTCAAATAATATCAATTCAGCACATGAGGACCTACAGTCCCCCTTCTGTCCTCCACTGTGACCAGAAGGTACCCTCTGTGTTGGCATCAGAAACAAATGCACTGATGTGCCTAGGAAGAGATAACAGCATCAACACAGGAGGAGTTGACCACCGCCTTTGTAGCACAAAGCACACATATATACACAAAAAAACCCCTTATGTACCTCAAAATGAACACGAGGTAGTGAATTTTTCATCTTCCTAGCATAGAGGGAACCCTGGTTTTTTGAGTCTATCCATGAGTGCCTTCTGCCCTGAAGGGTTCAGAAAGGCCTGTGGTATAACACATTTCGTTCACAAAGTAAAAAGAAACCAAGGCAAACAAATTAAAACCTCCTTCCTTGTTTGGTACACTTGGCAGAGGCCAATGGCACCAATCTCTCAGAAACCCTCTTCAGAACAGAGCAAGCACTTGGCTGAGCCACCTACTCCAGATTGGTCATCTACGAAGTCCCATCTGGGTAGTCCTGTCAGATGGCAAGCTGATTTCAGAAGCTGCACAGCACTAAACTAGGCTCTCTGGCTTTTCCCCTCATCCTACTGGGCATGACTCTCACTGCAACACACAAGAGTTACCCAATATTCTTATCATCACCCATACCCCAATGAGAATTGAAGCCAAAGAGATGGGGAAAAAAGAACCTTTCAGAAGATCAAGCATAGTTTTGACTGTGAATAACAAGGGTAAAACATGAGATATCTTAATCTTTATCTCATATTCATATATTTATAGCCAAAAAAAAGCAAGGAACAATACCAGAAATATTCAGACTACTATGCCAGTACTTATCTGGTGACACTTGAGATGAAGGAGATAATTGAACGGATGATTGCATTAGGCTTGTTGTACTCCATTGATAAGAAAGGTTTTAGAGAGCCCTTTCAGTATGCTCAGCCATGATACAAGATGCCAGAAGAAAACAGTACTGCAGCAGTGACAGTACCTCAGATCTATGAAACATTAAAATGAAAGATAAAGAAGGCTCTGAAAGAAGCAATATTAGGCACAGTTTGCTTGATCACAAACATTTGGACAAATGTCTAGACATTGGAAAACCTCTTAATCACTGTCCACTGACTGTCAGTAGGCATTCCCATGCAAAAATCTGCCCATAAATTAGATTCCTTTGCTGTTTCTCCCCTTGATAAAGGCCAATAAGAAAAACACCAACAGCTAAAATCCTGCGTGGCTGTGCTCTCAGGATCTGCCAGCAGGGCTGATGTGAGGTCCAAACCCAGGAAAAACACGAGGTGATCACTTGTTTTGCTGTTGTATTTATTAAACATTTCTTGCTTGATTATAACTAAGCACTAAGTTTTTGCAATACTAGCAAAATCTGTAACGGTTTCTATAACTCTCATGATATTCTAAGCTAACTTCAGAGGCAGAGCAATTTACCAGAACTGCAGCTTAAACAAGTTTGAATTTCATTTGCTATATATATGAAGAGAATGCTCTTACTGAAAAAAGAAATGCAAGAGCGCACATTAAAGCAGAGCTTTGATTCTGAACTCTTTATCCTGAACTCTGAACAATGGATACTTATGAATCATTTGTGCTGCATACTGAAGCCTTTTGAACTGGTAACAAGAGAAATCAGTTCTGCTAATGCATCTCTCATCTGAGATCTCTCACTCATCCAGATTTTAAATCTGAAACTTAGAAGAATAAAACCATCTTTTTTGGAAGGACCAGGAGTATTTTGGAAAACAGACTGGTCAGACAGGAGGAGAATTTCCGGATGGAGCAATAAGGAGATTATGAGCAGGTTGTGATTTTCAAGACCAGATGTTTGAAATAAATGTCTGCAAAAAATGGGGAAGAGGCCTTACAGAATGGTTTGCTACCACTTGTGTTAGGGGTCTGGCAGGGTAATGTTGTCATTCTGAGTGTGCAGCAGATCATGGGGGTCCTAAGATTAGGTTGATCTTAAGTTTCTCATGTGGACAAAACACTGGCTTAAAGTTTAAGAACCTCTCCTATATACTGGCATGGCTTTGGTCCTAACGGTGCAATAAAAAAAAAAAAAACAAAACAGCAAAGCTAAGATTTCTCTTATAAGGAAGCCCAGCCTTTACTACTACTATGAAATCTTTCTATATAAGCCATCTTAAGCCCTTCCCTACTTCTTACAGTTAACAGAAAATGTTCCAGGCATAAGGCTTCTAGCTATGAATTTTGTAGAAATCTGGTGAAACAAGTTCCATATTTGAGGATATGTTTCTCAGAAGGGATGAAGCTCAGACTAAAAGAATTAAAAGTGCAGGCAGCAATGATGCATGGACAGACATGTTCCTCCAACTCCAGGCTTTTGAGAATTCCTTTTAAACAGTACAGAAGTGTGCAAAAAAGCTACTGAAACTTTTATAAGAGATAAATTGCACAATACCAACCTGATTAAATTTCAAATGCTATCAATTTTTGCTTAGAGTCTAATAGAGGGAGCAGACCTGAATTGAGAGTGCAGCCATTGAAAATGCTTTCCAAGCAGGTCCAGGCATATGTCTAAATGAATGTCCACATTAAATGGCAATGTCGCTAACGACAGAAGCACTGAAAGACCAAAATGAAGTGCACAGTCAGAACTCTGTATTTCAGTGTGAAATTCACCCTTAATATCTAGCAGCGATGACCTCTGGAAGATAAAATGCCTGCAGTGGCCCAGGTATTAAGTGCACTTGCCTGTACAACGGAGGAGCTGGCATTAGCACCTCATCAAGTCATAGCTTGCAGGTAAATGCTGCAGGAGTTGGATGCCCATACAAGATGCATAGAGATAAACCAGTCACATAAGAATAACATAGCATTTTTTGTCCCCTCTCCCTGCCATGCAGCCACAGCTTGCCCATAAAAGAACATTTATTCTGTTTATTCCCAACATAAATGCACTGCATCCACGCTCATGGTATTCTGAAGCTCAGAAACAGCAGGTGGTAGAACAAGGCGGAAGAGACTCCAGGGCAGCCCAGGGGATGACGCTCAGTAGTGGCAGATGTGGGTCTGTGATGCTGGGGCACTGGTGAACAGTGGGCTCTTGTTGCTTCATCATCCTACATGTCCCTCTTGGGCAGTGTCTGTGATCAAGTATCAACCACTGCCCATGTTAGAGTGCAGTCCATTGCCCTCTTCCTACAGGGATGATCTACAGGCAAGGCACATCTAACCAGTGCCTTCATCCTCAACTTTCTGGATCTACCTGTAACCTCTAGTGATTTAACAGACTTTATTCTTACCTTCTTTATAAATGTACACATATTTGGTAAGATTAGACAGTAGTAGCATTTTATAAGCGTATGCCATAAACACTCCCTCATATGCCAGACTGAAAGCTTTCCCTCTCATGTTTAACGACCCTCAAATCACACTTCTTTCAGATCACCCAACTGTTACAGTAACAGCAAAAGCAACAGGATGGAAATAGCAAAATCCCACACAAATGCGCACTTCAGGCTGTATTCACAACATGGGACAACCTCCCCTCTGAAATGCAGCTGGCTCTGGGGTAAAATGAATCCTGGTTTGGGAAGCAACATAATTTTCCATACAGTTTTGGAAACGACCATCTCCGCTCGTCTAAAGCAAACACTAGGGTAACAGGATTTTCTGTTTTGCAGGCAGCCACCAGCCTACATACAAAAAGGACAGCACTGCAATCACTAACTTTGGGAAAATGGCCAAAAGAAATTGAAAAATATGAATCTGTATATTTCAGGAAGTTGAGTAAGACTTGGGCAACGAAGGAGTTGCCCTGTACCTGGGACAAGGGCAGCAGTAAGGGAAGCAGAAAACGAAACACTAACACAGTGGAGTAAGTTCTCATTTGTGATGGTAGAACTGCTTTGTATGCTGAGCTTCCATCTTTCAACAGCAAGTCAATGTTTCAATGTGGATTGGGCACATAAAAGCAGATCAATTTATGCATTTAAAAAAATACCATCTACATGTGCATTTATTTCATTTTAGTGAATCAGGTCCTGATTCAATGCTAACTGAAAACCCTTGAAATAACTGCGAGCTTGCTCATAGCCAATTCTGTGTCACCACTATGAAATTAGTAGTGAAATTAAATGGCTCAACAGTGCTAAGACATTCCCCAACTGCTCCAGCAAGCAGTCGCTCACCTCTAAGGTTAACAGGATAAAGGCTGGATAAAGAAACTACTCATTATACCACCTCTACAAAGAAGCAATTAGGAGACTTTATAAAGTGGTTTCAAATATCTTTTGCAAACTAGGACTCAGACAAATATTAGTGGCAGCAAATTACAGTACTTAGCAGAATTATCACCAGAAAAGAGACTCTTTTAATCTATAAAAAATATCAACAAAAGATGTAAATATGGACTCCTCAATGGGTGGTATATCTTGAAGAAAATATACATCTAATCTCACAGTGTGTTACCTCCGGTACCTGGAGAGAAGGTTAACAATTCAGAGCTGTTTCCTACAGCTCTAGAATATATTTTGATGTAGATTTGTAGATATCACAGACTTAAAATCTATTGTATAATCACAGGGCAAGTGCAAGGAACCTGGGGACATACTTCTCTATACTAAAGTGCTGGAACACTGGCTTTCATTTTAATCAATGTTATTCCCTGTTTTTAACAAATTATATTTAATTCTGTTGCTTTTTGGCTCGATTTTCTTCAGCATAAACAGCAACAGTGTTTTCACCAACACATATACAATTTGCAGGCAGTACATTGGCATTACTCACACATTTATCTCCACATGCAACAGGCGACTAGTTAAAAACAGAGTCACCCTCACAGAAACTCGCTGCACACTCTAGATTATGACTTTGTTTGCATCACTGTAAATACAGAGCAACCATACCCAGACACCATAACATGTCAATTGCTGCTCTGGGTTAAACTCATGCTGGCAGGGAATCTGGTGGCAATTCAGGGATTCACAACCTGGTATCCCCAAGCATTCTATTCCCAGCATTCCCATTCAAGTCAACACAAGGTGGAAACCAGCACCTTGGCATGTAAAGCAATTACTGCAGGTTTACATCAGGGTAACACAGAGAAGAATTTGCTCATCCTGTCACACACACTTCACATATAAATACCCCAAACATCAAGCTGCAATTTAAGAAGTCAAAGGTCCCTCCAGCTTTGATCTCCTCTTCCTCAAAGCCTGAAGCTCTCCAATGGAGACCAGTGCTCGTTGAACGTGACCAGCTACTGTCACAAGCAGCAAATGCTTCTGTGACTCCCTGACATTTCTTTCTCTGAAGTTTTCAGTCTTTTCTTCATCAAAGGAAGAATATGCATGATTTTAAATTCCTTCCATTAAAATCTTATCCAAAAAAGTTGTTTGGATGACACTCCAGCAGATCTGGGAAGTGGCCCTGATCATATACTCCAGTCTGCAAAGGAGGGTAGTGGCAATCACTGCAGCTTACCCCATCTTTCTATGAGGAACCCCAGCCCACCCCAACCCCACTCCCAATCAAATCTACCTGCAAGCATGTGGTAGCTGCCAGCACTGAGCATCTGAAAACCTCTGTGTTAACTAAGCACAACTGGGAAGTAAGCATACATGCCCTCTTTAACCCTTCCTTGCTTCACTTATTTTAGTTTGTGTTTGGCAAGCTCCAAAATATTCAGAAGTAGGGGTTTAGCTTAATTAAGAGATAAAACTGAAGACAGTCACCCAAAGCTTCCGAGCACTCGGAGTGTGGGAAAGTAAAGTGAGAAAATCACATGCCAGCAATTTCACTAAAGATTTCTAGCATTTGCTGCTCTGAACAAGGCTTGAAAATGCTAGAGCCATTTCTCTCTCTCTCTCTCTCACTGAACATGAGCACTGCAGGGACTCAACCAAAAACACAATGCAGAACACGTGAGCTCTGGTGTATTATCAGTTGCAGCTGCTAATTCTTCAGTATCCCTCAGGAACATGGCTGGGGATACCACCTCTACCTACATTGTTGGGTCACATACCATCTCTTGAGTTTTCTCCAGCAGTTCCTTCATTTTTAAAACTCACCTTCCTAAATTTGGAAAAAGAATCCTCCCCTTTGTTCCCCAGGTGGGTATAATTCACCCCTTCCTTCTTCACATTTGATATCTGACTCCTGGATGAAGCAGCAGAGAGCTGCAGCATCAGCAGTTCCTGAAGGGACCATTCCTTTCTCTTACTATTTGGCTAATGGCTGCTCCTCGAGATCAATTAAAAGAAGAAAATTAAAACAGGAATTGATACCCGTGTCTAGGCCCTTGCCCAAGCCGAGGGCACCAGCAATTGCAGAGATAATTTAGCAGTGCTCTTCTGCTTTCATTTTGTCCATGTTTATTTATGCACCTTTCAGTTATAAGCATCGTGCATTAAAGTCAGTAGTCTACCACTGCTTATCAGAAAACAAGTGGAGCCAGACCAGGACTTCTATAAATAAGACTTACTCTATTGGCTAAATAATGACATCTAAAGTGGTCTGATTTAACTGACTATGGCAGTTCTTAAAGCAAAATTTAATTACACTTTGTACTTACTACAGTTCCTTTGTGTGCCTCTTGCTTCCCAGCAATTTTGAAATATAGACTGAAGTCTGCTATACCATATATCTCCTTGCCTATAGTGACATGTGCTAACAGATGGCACAGCAAGCACAGAGCAGCAGATCAGCATGAGTTGCCAGTGTTGGTGGCCACATTTTCCCTGACGTTATCGCAGCCCTACACAAAATGGCATCAAATAATCACTAGCCATTTCCTATGGGCTGGGAAGAGCGTGACACAGCACCGGTGCTTTTTATAACATCCAAACACTTAACTTTCTAGAAATGCTTTTATATTTATGGGTTGCATTCATTATGGAAGTCTGCTAAGTAACTGATGCCCTGGGATGGTATGGCTCAACTGTAAATGCAGCAAGAGCACTCTATCTCTTGGGTGGGCTGGGCAGCAAGCTGTGCCACGGGTAAGGAGAGTGAAAATGACGTGTGTTTGTGCGTGTCAGATAATATTGCTCTATAAAATTATATTAGATGTGCATTAGGGGCTGTAACAGAAGACAGTAAGAGTAAAGGATATGCACAAGAGAGAGAAACACACACAGGGAAAATGAGAAATGTTTGAAGAGCTCTGCCTTCCCACCTCAGCCCCCAGTGCCTTCCCACTGGCATGCCCCACAGGGCACAAAACAGGGACAAATCACAAAGCTCAGTGTCACATCTCACATTCAGGTTTCACATGCACTTCATCACATTCAGAGGAAATTCAGGACTAGCCCTAGGTGGGGTTTAGCTCTTCCTGGAACACAAGCATGAATGTGAAGGAAACATACCATGGTGAAAATAGCACATACTCCTAATGCAGTTTAAAGATAGGATGCCCTAAACCACATCTTCCCTCTAAACTCTCAAACTTTAGAGCCCCAAAAGACTTATCCTACACTTGCTATCATCTTATGATTAAATTTCCTGAGTTCACCATCCAAACACATTTTGACACACCTTTACAATACCTGCAAACAGCCTTGAAGCTGGGAGTGGTAGTACTGCTCTGCACCTCACCAGAGTCAGATGCAGCACCCCAATATCTGCCTAATTTGAAGTCTCAGTTGGATGAATAGCGTCATGGAAAATGTCTTTTCCTACTCCTCCTCTTCTTCCTCTTCTCCCTCTTCCTCCTTCCTGTCCCCAGCACACACACCCCTTAGGGATCCTTGGACCACAGATGTAAGGTTGTCAGAGCCCAGGAAATAGTTCCTTTCATCACTTACACCAAGGACATAACTATCTCCTCCCATTTTGGACCTTCATCTGGGGATAATTTCCACAGAGGGTGAATTCAGCTCTAGCAGGTTTTTCTGATGGAGTTTGGTTTTGGTTTTTTGTTTTGGTTTGGGTGCCTGGTTTTTCAGTGGTTTTGATTTGGGTTTGTTTTTTTTTTTTAGTTTTTATGGCTGCCCAATCACTTTTTAAAGAATTCATTGTTCTTCCCTTGATGCCTGAAATCAAGGTCTCAAAGCAACATCCTTCAAACACTTTATGGAGGAGAGCCCTTTCTTTTTTTTTTTTTTTTAATGATTGGTGGAATATGCTTCATTTGGGGTGGGTTTTTCTTGCACGTAGAGAATCACTTGCATGCAGCTTTAAGTATGAGTGAATGGACTACCGACATTTCACAGGGTAGGATGTTACTAGGCAGATAAGAATTTCAGATGCAAACCTGGAAGTAAAATTGGCATGTGAACAGGTAACAGTAAACAATGTGGAATATATTTTCTGAAGATCTACATTTTGCACGAGATTTTCACCATCAAAGCCCACGGTGTTGTAACATACTGCAGAATTATGGTTTTAGGGTTCAGTAAACAGCTGCCAAAAAAGTTTAAATGCTTGCTGTTTTCTTTCAAAATGAAAAATGCAGAATGAGAGCCTCAAGCATCATCACACTGAAATAACTGGTTTGGTTCTGTTGTTGCATGAGTGTGGAAATGCCTTTTAAAACCTCCGTGCTGGCAGTGCTGCTCCGGCACACAGTACTGAGACCTCACAGTTGTAGGGTCTATGCCTCAGGCACTCTTGAAAGAATATTTTTTATTTGGGTGCTGCATTGACAGCAGAATTTTCCTTTCAAGCTGTAAGGCCAAAAACAAGAAAAAATTTGCAGGAAGGTGGGTCCAGTTTTGATTACAGCAGCACAAATACAACCCTGGCAAAACCCTGCAGAATAGACTCCCTGTAGCATTTCCCTCTCAGAACTACAGCAAAACACATGAAAGGTCATATACAAGATAGGATTTGACACAATAAGATTTCACTCCCATGTTAATGCACCTCAGATCAAGCCTGCAAAAGTGAAATAATAAATTTAGGAAAACAAGCAAAATGACCCTACTGGTTGGTTGGTTTTCTAGATACCATCTACATATTTTAGAAACATACAACCTTCTAATAGAAATGAATAAACTACTCAACCATAAAGTTGCTATAGAAGATATGCTTGTTCTGATTGGAAAGGGCATCTGCTATCTGCAATATTGATAATACTTTTCAAATTTCATCTGCTTTTGTTTGCATTCGGTGTCGTCTGTTTAAACACACTGGGAATAATAATGAATACCAGCATTATCTCCACTTTTCCAAGGCCGAACATATAACTTTATCACGAAAATAATTAAAATTCTTTGGCACTCTTGTATCTTTTCCATTGAACGTTATCAAGCAGTGACAATAAACTAACATCAGTCCAAGGCTGCCCATATGCTGCTTTTAAAAAGAATGCATTTGTCCCAGGGTGAGATACATGAATTTTGTGTTTACAGGGTCAAACAATTCCAAAGTTTTTTACAGTGTAAGGACTAAAAAATCTGTGCCTTCACACACATATGCAAATGCACCCACACAGACATACACACAGAGCTGAGGATATTGGGTTCAGAGGGAACACCTCCAAACTGGGCTGTTAAAACTTCCGTTCACAGACAAATCTTAGCAGCTGAATAATCTGGAGAACCAAAGATGTAAATATTTTGCATACTTGTACAACACAGTCAATCCAATAAATGATGCTCTGAAACATTCTTGGATGTCACATGTAGTTAATCTCAGATGTAGCAAATGAGTTTTTTCTGAACTGAATTTTGTATATAGGGCTATATATTATCTCCTATAGACAGGAATAATGCTGAAACTTTATTTTGAAATTAATAATTTTACTTCAGTATCATCATTTACAAGCCCCATTTTCTTTGTTATCCAAGGTAAAAGAAAATAAAACATATTCTCTGTTAATCATTACTTGATGTTGATTAACACTCATTGGTTATTTAACAAAGAAGCCACTGACAGTCCATTTCTTCATGCACCTCTAATTATTTGACAACAAAAACAAGTACATGCTTTAGAATGCATTGCTAGAATATGACTCCAAAGTCTTTATGATTTTTATAACATGTGCTAACTTCTGCTTAAAATGTAGTAAAGCAATGGTGTTGATCTCATTTCAATACCACATACACAGTATTGCATAGTAATGCACTGGCTTTTATAAGCCAGGAAACAGTACCAACTCACTAAACAGATCCATCAGGATAATTGAAGAACTCATTTCAGGAGAACTCCCATATGAAGGCAGAAATGTTAAAAGATGTTAAATTTTCTTTTTGTGTATTGTTGGCTCGCTTGATAAGCAGTAGCAAGTTTATACAGCTCTGCAGCTAGTGTAGAATGCTTAAGCAAGAAATCCATAACTTTTAATATGATGAGATTGTCCTGCTAGGAGAGATGGATTTTTTCCAATATCACTGCTAACAAACAAGTAGAGTTTCCTGTATCAGCACATTTCTGTTTCTACTCTGCAGCACACATGTGCTTCATTTAGAAACAATACATGGCTCAACATCTTTGGCATATTAAAAATGAGACAAGTACGTTAGAGTAGTTGATGGACAAGTATCCTAACAGGTTTCTTTGGAGAATGAGTACAAAATCTGATCTAGATAGACACACTGACAAGGTTGGAGAAAAAAAAAGGGAGGTGGGAAGCGTGAAGTTATTTGTGTTAACTTCCCTTCCGAGATTTAGCGCAATGTTACTTACTGGAGTGACTGCTGGGTGGACAGATAATGTCATGGAGTGCCTTATTACACGATTTCAAACCCCTGTGCACAATCTCACTTGCTGCAGAAAACTTAAATATGTTTCAGGTAGGAGCTAAATAAAAGACATTACTTTTCATCTGCTTTTTCACTTGATGCTAATATAGTCACTTGTCAGTGGATGTAAAAGTAAAGGAGACAAGGGTTTATTTTTATACCTCACAGAACAGCAACTGGTGATTTCCCTTAGATCATAGCTCTTGTGTGTGCAGGCACTAAGCTTTTTTCTTTTAATATTTTAGACATACTTTATTTTTTATTCAAAACAGTTTTATCCCAACTCTGACATGCAGATATTGCCAGGAAAGGAGGTGTGACATTTAAACGTTACTGGGTAATTTTTCTCATTATATCCTATGAATGTAGGTGGTGCATCTCATTAATCCTAGAGCTAATCAACAGGCTCAAGTTATTTATTTCTTCAAAGGTTTGGCTAAAGACACAGCTCTGTGGTTCACTTTAGAGGATTTATAGTGCATATGTCTCAATGAGTAGTCAATAGGGACATGGAGCTGAACTGCCATTGCTCAGCAGCAGCACTGCTCTGCCCAGCTGCAAGTGCTCTTCCTAGGGAAAACGACATCCCCAAAAATGTTCCACAAACAACAAATGAAAGTGCGCTCTCCCCCTAGATGCTTTGTGTTTTGTGTTCAGAAACAGTGTGGAGACCTATGAAATGTCTATGACAGATGACCTGAAGACAAGACAAACCCCAGCCTTCCTCCTGCACTTCAGCCCTGTACCACTTGGGCAGGTGAGGGGACCACTCTGTTTCCTTCTGATGGTCAGGTCCCTTTAAGGAATGTTCTGCAGAGTTACTGATGGCTGTGTTGAATGAGAGAACATCTATGGAGGCATGGTGGGCTTGCCTCAACACAAAACCTAGCTGCAAAATGTGCAGGGTGTGAGGTGTGCCAGGACAAAGCAGAAGAGAGCCCTGGGCTGTGCAGGCATTGGAAAGCATTGCTTTTGCAACAGGAGCAGAATGAAGTCAGGCCTGCCTTGGATAATACTCAGCAGAAGGGGAAAGTATGCTGCAAGATGCAGCACTGGTGACCACTAGTAACAGCACGGAGAGGGCACTCTCCCCCATCACTCTGCTTTCAGCCAGTGCACAACACGATACGGCAGGACAAACCTGAAGCCTTTATTCTGCTTAATTATGAGTTGCAGATTCACTTCTTTGCTTTCTTTTTTACCTTCTTCCCTTCTCCTACCTAACCTCCCTTTGGTTTTCACATGTATGCACTCCTACTCAATTCAATTAGCCTTGAATACAGCACCGAGGCCTCAGATACCTATAGTCATTATCCCAAGCACTTTTCATGAGAGTAAGGATATTAGTCCCAAAGTCCTGGCAAAATTCCAGCTAAGCGAATGTATTTGCAGTCTAACCTCCCCAAATTTATCTCTGAGTTTTAAATAGGGGAGTTATTCTTCATTTGCTCTCCTTATTTTGCTACATAGAGTTTCTCATAGAGTTAAACTTATTCCCCATGGCAGAATAATGCAGGATTTTTCAGTCTTACCCGCCTTGCAACATTTGGTATTTTTCTTTAAGCTGCTGCTTGTGGACTCCTGAGACTGCAAGAATCCCAGTTCCCAGCCCCTCCCTTTTTTTTTAAAAAGCCAGCCTCTAATCCTTGTGCAAAAAAGCTTAAAGCACAAAGCTCCAAAACAACTAAAAAATGCAACTCTACATCTATTATTATCTTTAAAATATCCCACAAGTTTATATTAATTCTCATGTTGTCTGTGTCCTGCCCCAGACATGTTTCTGCAGCTGGCTATGCTGGTGGTGCTGTAGAGATGGGCTAGAAAGCAGTTATGCCCATGTCTGGCTTGAGCCAGTCCATCTCATCTTTCACCAGCCCACTGCTGTTCCCAGTTATACCAGCCAGATCACTGGAGTTGCATGGCTACAACTGCTGGCAGTGTTTGCCCATATCTTTTGTGTGAATGGCAGGCCTGGGACCAAACCCTGCCCTCCTGCTCAATGACAAGACATGTTCAGCAGCGCACATGTAACAAGGCAGTCACTACC
Source organism: Psilopsiagon aurifrons (assembly GCA_025447955.1). Classification (NCBI taxonomy): domain Eukaryota; kingdom Metazoa; phylum Chordata; class Aves; order Psittaciformes; family Psittacidae; genus Psilopsiagon; species Psilopsiagon aurifrons. The sequence continues at coordinate 128,830 of JAOEHY010037402.1, read as the reverse complement.
TGTGCCTCTTTCTAACAGGGACAGACATTTTAAGGTATTTTCTCAAGGTTTTGGCTCCCTCTGTGTTTTCCCCCCTGCAGGATGAGGAATTTATTGCCCAGCCTCTATCATACTGTTAAAAAAGAGGGGCAGCAAGCCCCCTCCAAAGGTGAGTGCCCAGCTCCCACAATATGCTGCCACATACCCAGCTATTCATCCAGCCCACCTTTCACATATGTCTATGGATGGACTAGATGGAAGTGAACCCCAGAGGAGACACTTAACTCCTCCTTATTCAGTTTGGTAGGCTGTCTTGCCAGGGAGATAATGGGGCGTTTTGGGTGTGATCCTTTTTATCATCTCCTTGGATCTGGAGATTAAACTGAGCAAGTTTTAATAGCATTTCATTTCATCTGCAGCATTATTTACCAGGGAGCTCTCATGACAGTCTCACAGACATTATTCATTAGTTCAGTCACCTATCCTGTACCCCTACTCTGCTACCCAATATTCGAAGAAAATTGGTAAATTAATGATTTTACATTTTCAGCCCATTAAATTATTTATTGCTGGTGTCAATAGAAAATTTTTAAAAGGTAAAATATCTTTGTATATTGACTGCCAATTCTACATGGATGTAATGGCACCAGGCAGTGTACCACATCATGAAATAAAAATTAAATTGTAGTTGGGCTTTTAAATCAACTCAATTAAAATAAAGAGATTCTTGGCTTGATATAGGGAAATATTTGTATTTCCAATTCTATTTGTTAATACATTGACATATGTGCTATTTTTTAAATGTAGCACTAAGTGCACTTTCTGTCAATGCCATAGATTTTTTAATAGACTGAGAAAATGCATTTCATTTCTTCTTATTTTCCTTCAATACATCATTTGGTTCTGCTTTTTTGCCTGCATGAAATTCATTTTCTAATGGAAATATTTGTTTTGTAAATCAAATATGTATTATGCACAAAATGCAAAGCACAAATTAAATTATGTTAATGAAATGAAAGAGATATGAAATGCATATTTCATGGACAAAACATAACCTCAGCAAACAACCATTTCTTGATAAAATCTTTAAACACAATCTCATTCTGTGACAGACATATTGTTAAAGCAGATAGCACCTCATTTAAATGGTTTCCTTTAATATTAGTGCTTAGTATATAATTGTAAATAACTTTTGGGATGAAAAACCAATAATGAAATACTGTCTTTAATAGTTTGTTATTGATGTCAGCATAAAATTTGTAGTAGTTGAATATTGGAAATTGGGAGTGCATACACATACAGTCAAAAGCTGTAAATGATTGCATATTTAAATAGAGCTGACTAAGGCAAAGATGTTATAGATATTAGTAATAGGCAGAAAATTATGCTGACCTAACATTATTTGACAAAACCCACTGTTTTAAATTATATATTGGTTACACTTAATGAATAATAGATTCTGTAGGTGTTGTTTCTCAGATCATAATGCTGATGACACTATATGTTGGAGAATTCTTAGTCATCCTTCTGACAATAAAGCAGGAAGAGCTTGCGAAGGTCACCAAAACATGGAATTTTATTTATGGGTCTCCATTCGAGCCCAGACTTCTGCAGGACAAACATTCCTAAAGCTTGGAGCAAAAGACATATTTTATGTTAGCCCTGGATAAATATAATGACGAAACAAAAAAAGAAATCACTTGGAAAAAAGCTAGGGATTTCATATAAGTTTGGAGTTGCTGTGCTCTCCTTAGAAGCAGAGTCATTATGTGGATTCCGCCCATTTGATGGGTTTCATCACTCTTCTGCCATTGACCAATTTGATAGGTCGGCCCATGTCTGCAGGATGCATCTCTCCATCACCATCTTTGCCTTGAGCATACAGGAAATCAAGAACAGAGCTCTTCATACATGAGCCAGTTCTTTCAGATATTTTAGGGCAGCAGAGAATGTATTAAAATCACCAGAGGGACATCTGCCTCTTCTCTGCTATACTATTTTTATCAAAAATGCTAAAAAAGAGAAAGAACATGATGCACGGTTAATAGGGGGAAAAAAAAAAAAAAAGAAAAACAAAAATCACAGCACCAAAACTCAGATGATCATTAGAGAGCTGGGAGATGCCTGTAATCTAACAGGTGATAAGAAGACCAAAGCGCTTATTTGAATGTTGCTATTCTTTGCATGAAAGCAGGAGAGTTATACATAATTAATTGGGATCTGCTTCATTTTCTGAAGGTGAACATACTTGGTTTTATATTAAGTATTACAGAAGACACTTAAGATTCAGGCGCTGATACCTGATAATTGTTTATCATCTCTTTTTTTGCAGGGAGGGAGCAAGATGGATGGGAAAACCAGGACAGTGTTATCCGGAAGCCTTTGGCTTTTAAGTCACTTTGGTTTTAGGTCTTAGCCAGTATCATAACTGTCCTTAGGCTGGCCAGCAACTCATTTCATTGCTGCAGTGGATTATAAAGTTCCTGCACTGATTTGTTTAGAAATATCAGCTGCTACCTTTAAAAGCAGTGATAACAGTGCAACAAAGGTAGAAGTCCTCTGTCCCTTTTTTGAGAAGCCCACACTGCTCCCAATCATAATGTAGGACTCACCATGCCGACGGTGCAGAGGATGCTGTGTGAGGCCATAGCTCAAACCCAGCACACTGAGGGATGCAGCAGCCAGGATGCCTTTGACACTGTGGAGCAATGCTCACTGAAGCCTGGACATGGCCAGAGATGAGCTGGTTAAGAGTCAGCTCAGAAAAGACCACAACAAAAGGGACAGAAAAATCTTTTAACAGCACGAGCTTGAGTAGGCTCCCAACTCATAAAATATATTCATCTTGCCTCCCAGCTGCTTTCCCCACTGCCCCTGTGCAATCCACAGCTGTCAGGACTGCACTGTCTGAGCTTTTCTACCCCCAAACAGCATCTGCAGGTGAGAAAGTACCCCCAGTATGACAGAGGAGCAGACTGCCCCTAGGCTGTGCCTCTCCTACCGGCTGAACTCCAGCATCACCCCTGCCAGCAGTTCAGCTCAATCTCTGCTGCTGCTGAGGACACCTCTCCAAGCAGTGAGGCTTTGTGCCATTCTCTGCATGCTGCCAGCCATCTCAGACAAGATAACTTTCCACTTTGGTCTGAGGGATAGACAGGCTTTTTGGTGCCTTTAGTAATTTTCCCAACAGTCTTGATATCAAATACATAACTCAGAGACAAGCTTGGAAATAAATACTTATAGCAAACACTGTGAGGCAATACAACTGCAAAAAGCTGTGTGACTAGAGAGGGGTTGTCCCACACAGTCCCCATCATTACAATAAACTACTAATTGATCATATCTACCCTACTTTCCTCCATTACAGACAACTCAGCACTGAGACCGATCAATGCAGACACAGTCATGCAGAACCCCTTTTGGCAGTTAAACAGGCAACCAACTTCTGTGCAGGACTACCACAAAACCTGTGCAGTGCTCAAAGAAATGGGTGGGCTTTTATCAGCTGCGTGGTATGATCCTGTACAGGGACAAAGTACAAATGCTGTTGAGATATAAATAGAAGAGGACAGCAAAATGTCTGAATCTGATTAACAGTACAGGCTGCTTCAACTCCTGGCATAACAAAAAAATTCAACCAAAATAAACAGTCCAGCTGTGTGAATCTGAGCTCCTTTTGAACCAGGCCATCAAACTGTCTCTCTGCTGTAAAGTAAGAACCTTTCAAACACTTGCAGAATCTCCAGACTTGGCAATTTCCCCAGCACAACCCACTAAATGGCTAGGGGCAGGAGGGAAGTATCCCATGTATCATAAAGTGCTGGAATTTTATCCCAAACAAAGGCCAAAAACTTCTCCAGGGGGAGAAACCAAAGCCAGATCTTCAGAAGGGTTTCCTTCCAGTGTATTGAGGAATTCCCCCTGGCAGTTCATAAAGCTATTTGACTGGAGAACAGTAACACAGAGGAGGACTGCTGGGGGAGAAAATGTCAGAAGCAGCAAGATTTGGGAGCACGGCTATAACAGGTCTTGAGGGCCATAGATTAAAGCCACCAGCTAGTGAAGGCAACCGTGCCAGTGCCATTTTGCTGGTGTAGCACTGGTAGCCACCCCAAACTGCTCAAACCAGGCTGAGTACATGCTTGCGCCATAAAACCAGTTCCAGTCTCCCAATATGTTTTTTGAGTAGAAACCATGGGATAAATGCTATTTTAAATCAATGCAATTATGGATATACAAATCAGAGTAGAATCTGGTCCCTAGCATTTTTGTTGTGTATATACCACCTATAGAATAATAATGGATGCTTAATCTAAATTGTGCTTCCTACACTTATTTCATAGGAAATACAATTTTTTATCCATTTTATCAATTCTTAAATGAATATTTTCCATTTTTCTTTATCAAATTTCAATCTCATATCATTTCCAGCACCACCCCAAGCCATTCTGGAGTTCTCGTTTACATCACTAGAGATTAATATTACGTGTTTGTAAAAGGAGGATATTAGCTTCTCCCTTATATCTGTCAAAATTAATAACTTCTTTATCACAGATAACTCCAGGTCAATATTAGATTCACAGATGTGGCCAGGAATAAAATGTATGGAAATATAATATCTCATTTGTAAATATCCAAAAGGAAAAAAGAAAAAAAAAAAAAAGGAAATGTTTTCATTATTGAAATTTATACTGCAACTGTTCAAAAGATCAAAAGACTTTGAGAGTTGAACATATCTTCCATATGGCCTTAGCCTTTCAAATAGAAAACAAATTGCAGGTCAGTCCAGTATAGAAGAAGTGAATTTTCTACAAACAGGGCAAAAGAAGGGATCAAGATCCTCTACACGCTGCATGTATGCTTCTATCTAAACATATATTGTGGCCAGAAGAAGGGCTCCAGACATTAATGTTTATACAATGATTGATGTAAATACTTGTGCGATGATTGATAATGGTTCTGTCTGGCAGATGTCCACCTTCACATGGCTGATACAACATGGTACCTCCTGATGTTGCTCTGATTTAAAGGGAACAGCACATTCTAAGTGACCATATTGCAGCAAGATATCCCACTCTTTTGGTCCAGCAGCGATGATGTTGATTATGTTTGTTAATGGACCATACTGTTGTCTTCTGAAATCTTCTGATTTGACAGCATTAGCAGACACAAAGCTCGTTTGTGACCTGAGGTAAGGCAGATCTTGACCATCTCCCATGGAGCACTCCTGAGTTAAAGTACTTTCTCCCACTATTTTTTAAGAGTTGTATCAAAGACATGCTCAAATGCTAAACTAAACTCTTTGCATTGGACTTCAACTGTTCTGTTTCATTCACTCAGTACAGACTGGGAAGGTTAACTTCCAGACTTCTGATGTAAAAATAATACTCTCAAATGGCTGTATTTACTGGCTTCCCACCTACCTGTCCCCATCTCGCTGCCATGGAGGCAAGGGCTTAGCAGCTTGCACATAGAGCATGGGCTCAAGGAATGAAGAGAAAAAGTGAGTTGACAATGCAAGATCTACTTTTTACATAGATTTCAAGGGAAAAGATGAGATAAATACATGCTGTGGGAATACAGCAGAGGAGAAGCTGTATGAGGTATGCTTTTAGAAGTAAATAACACAGGAAACAGTGATTTAAAGGCTGTTAAATGAATTTTACCAACTACTTTATTCACTGTGATCAAAATTATATCACTGATGTTCTCACTAATATATCCCATTTGGCTCAATAATCTTTTATTTGTAATTACAGGTGAAGAGGTCATTTTTAAAAAAGCCTGCAATGGGCTTTAAAGAGTTATGCTGCCTTCATTCTGTGTTTATAAGCAATTGAGGATAGAGGATAAAATTAACTAATGCTACTTTCTATGAGCAAATTATTAAAATATCCTCAGCCCATATCCTCATTTGCCCAAAGGAGTTTTTCCTATTGCTCTTCTTCAACCACTGGCTTTATGCACTGGTTGATCCCTGCTGCCGGCCAGCAGCATGGCACTGGCCACTGACCTGCTGACAGAGAGACATCAGCTCTCCCCCTTTTCTTCCTCAGTTCCTCAAACTCTGAATGACCCACAGTAAAATCCTTTTAACAAGGCTTTATTCCTTGACGGCACTGTTAAACCTTTAAAAAAATAAACAAGAGCCTTTCTTTGTTTTTCCTGTGGCTTCGGGATCTGTTTCAAGCATGGAAAGAAGCAGCCCTACCTGGATGTTAAGGCACAGAGAAAGGAGAACAAAACAGCTGGCTGAGGAAAGGCAATGCCTTTAATAGGAGAACTACCAGGGAGGAACACAAGAAAGCTGGAGATGGACTTTTTACAAGGGCATGTAGTGACAGGACAAAGGGGAATTGTTTTAACCTGAGAGAGGAGAATGAGATTAGAGGTTAGGAAGAAAATCTTCTCTGTGGGCGTGGTGAGGCCCTGGCACAGGTTTCCCAGAGAAGCTGCTGCTGCCCCTTCCCTGGCGGTGTTCAAGGCCAGGCTAGACAGGGTTTGGAGCAGCGTGGTCCAGTGGAAGGTGTCCCTGCCTGTGGCAGGGGGTTGGAATTGGATGAGCTTTAAGGCCCCTTCCAAATCAGTCTGGGATTCTATAACATTCATATCCCTCTATTTTCGGTTGCATTGAGATCATAGTGGTCCACACTCTCTCTCTGTCCTTCTGGACCCAGAGCAAAGCTTTGGGCATGGGTAAGCAGCAGAGGCGGCGTAAACAACCTCAAGCCTCGATATTTCTAAGTTGTGCTGCAAAAACCTCTTCACCAGCCAGATGAATGCTGAAGAGTAAAGTGAACGTGAACACACACCAGCTAGTGCCCAGCACCACAGGGACTGATATCTACTGGGCAATTGCTAGTGCCAGAGCAGGTGGTACCATTCACTCCTAAGGTCTCTTTTGAGCAGGCACGTTCTTCCTTCTAAGCATCGTATCTACAAAAGCATAAGTCTTCATAAAGGAAAGCATTTCCTGACCCATCTCACCACATTTCAGTCTGAAGCGCTGTTTGTCATCACTAAGCACTACTCTCCCAGCCAATAAGTGCTATTTCTTGCTGGAGCTGCTCTCTGCTTTAATAGGGTGTGACTACCTGTAGCAGCTATGGTGCGCTGTTAATTGTCACTCCTGCTTGGCTCCTAGCAGGGAAACACAAAAGCTGCCACATGAACCTTACTACTTCAAGATGACACCAGCATGCATAAAATTTCAAAAAATGGGGAAAATATCTTTTTGATGTAACTTAGCTGAACTCACAAAAACAAAGACATCTGCATTGGGAAGAGTGAAGTACTGAAGTGGGACTCAGAGAAGATCAATTAATCAGCCCATTCCTTTGTGTACAACCACAACCCTTAGACCTCAGTTCTGAGAGACTCACACATACCTCTGCAAACACATTCCCCACTTTTAGTTGGTTTTCTTCACATCAGAAATTAGGAAAAGAAACAAAAAATATGTTGTCCCTTCAGTGTCAACCAGCTTCGAAGACTGGGTTACAGCTGGGGACCTCCAAGTCCAACCTCAACCTAGGAGAGAGGGTCAAAGGACTAAAAAGTACAAAGAGGAGAAGGAGGAAGAGGAAGGCTGCCTGTCTGGTGCTGGAAGGAGGGCTCTGCATCTGAACAGGGTACTGATGGAGGAAGAGGAGCCTGCAAGGAAGGTGAGAAACACAGTGCAATGCAGATGATTTCTAATGAGTTTTGGGAAGAGCAGTTGCAACCCACTCTGCTTCCCAGGCATCGCAGAGAGGACCTGGGGCAGAGGAACAGACAACCCATGCATCTCTCAGGGCTATTTACAGGACCAGTGAAGTAAGGCTTGGCAGCCAGTGAGTATATCCTGAGTACTTGGGAAACTCACAAAAGAAACTTGCTTCTAGCAATCCAAACATGGAGATTTTTAAATACACTTCCAAGATAATCAGTTTTAAGATGACACCTGTGCAGTTTATCGCTAATTTAGGCTAATGCTTTTGTAATACCAGGACCAGAGTCTCCTTCTCACTGCATCTTCTTTTGGAGGTAAAACCCAACCCAGCAATTCTCAACAAGTGAAATGTGGTTCATTACATTTGATGGACACTGCCTTGCAGGACTGGGCGGGAGCTTTAGGAAAACAAAAAGTCTGCAAATATTCATTCACATTTTTAAATGAATTTACTGCAGCCACGTTTATTTCCCCTTGGGATTTGCTTTCTGCACACTTTTGAGCAATCAAGTTTTACTGGGCAAATGTTTGCACAAGACAAATTTCAAAACTGCATGCAGAGACAGAATTTTTTGTGTTTTCATGCCAGACATGCTTGTAGGCTTCTCCAATGAGAAGGCAGAAACAATATCATGTGATTTATCTGACCCATCACAACCAACCCACATACCTTGACTAACGAAGATCAGACACCCACAGTTGTTTGTGATCAAAACACAGAGCTGTTTTTTTAATTACAAAGCTATCCATCAGTAATTTCAAATAATAAGTAAATTGGAGGGAATTGTGATCTGTCTCCAGATAGTCTGTGAGCAGAGAAAGCAGCTAAATTTGTTGAATAAATTATTCATTATGGATTATTCGCTCAGCTCTACTGCAATAGCAGTGACATTGTTTAATTTAATAGCACATTAAGGGATCTTTTTCCTTACACAAATGAGTGCATCGCTCCCAGCAACTTGACTCTTGAAGATGCAATGCTAGAAACCTGTAAGTATAGCTACCCCTGTCCAAGGCTCCAATTAGGTTTTGAGCAAAGAAGACCATCGCAATATACCACTGACTAATTTTGGCTACAGTCCTTCTGTGGGGATACACTTGATTGACCAGAATGTGGAACTGTGTAAGTCTTGTAAAACAAAAAACAAACTAAAGACCAAGCACATGGGTTTGTTTTCCTCACTGAGAAATTGTGTGTGCCTTGAGACAAATCTGAAAACCCCAAAGCCAAAAGAGACCAACTTCTATTCAGATCTCCTTTGACCCTGCAAGTGCATTTTAGGTGAGCCCCGTATTTCTTTCTCTTCCACTGCAAAACTCTAGCAGCTCCTCTTCCCATCCCATAGCTATGCTGGAGTCCAAAACTCAAAGCCAAACTCAAGAATAGTGAAACTCTGCCACCCAAACCAACCCTTTCTGAACAGCCACTTCAGGAATACCAGTCCTGATGACTTTTTTGATTGTCCTGATTCTCCCTGAAGACAATGTAAAAGATTATAGGAAGTTGTGAGCGCTCCATCGCTGGCAGTGTTCAAGGCCGACTTGGACATAGCCTTGGGTGGCATGGTTTAGTGGGAGCGCTGCCCATGGCAGTGGTTTGGAACTAGATGATCTTAAGGTCCTTTCCAACCCTAACTATTCTATGATTCTTGGTTCTATAGCTCATATATAACTATCTCTGGAGAAAACCTCTCTGGTAAGTTTTTTTTCCCCTCCAAGAAATTAAGGTCTTCAACCACACAGTCACTGGAACACCCCAGCCATGTTCTTTGGTCACTTTTTGAGGTATGACCAATCTAGACTCCTCTCTCCACAGGCTGGCCGAGCGTGGGTAGGAGGAAGCACTGTGCTGACATGCACCCTCCAGCATACACAGCTGGGCCTTGGCTGTCTCCATCCCCTCTAACACTGGCACAACCACTGCCTTTCAGTGCAAACGCAGCACATCCTTCCAGCATAACACCAAGACAATCTTCTTAGGTCTAATCAGGCCGTGGAAGTGATGGTCAGGGACCAGTGAGCCACAGGCAAGAGACAGAGGCTGAGGCTTGAGCCCTTAGAACATTTCATGCCAAAAAACATGACATTTGTAGGACCCTGACTGAAAGTGCCACAGACAAACACATGAAAGGGCTCTCCTTAGTGGAGGCAACTTAGTTTTCTACCACTGATGAGAGTGGAAATTAAATTAAATAATGGATATCTATCATTTGGATTTAGAGGAGCTGAGGGGAAAAAACCAACCAAAAAAAAAAAAAAAAAAATGCAAAACAGTGAGTGAATACATTAATGGGATGGTGTTACCCATTCCTGGATGTGAAATGTCATAACCTGAAATACCCTGATTCTGGCCCAAATTCAAATACAGAGAAGCACAGGCACTTGCAGAGATCCCCAATCTGCTCTGATTTATCTCCTCTACACATTTTGACAACACACTCAAAAACAGGGCTCCCCCTGAGTGATGACCCACGGTTAGCAGGTACAGGGCTGCCTCCCAGGCAATCTGTTACAGCAGACAAGAAACAGATTTCTCAGCCCTAACAGACTTCCCCTCCAGCACAATACGTTTCCCAGTGGCTCTCTCCAGCACCCATGCTGTTGCAGAGCAGCAATGCCTGGGTGTCACTGTGCTCCACCATGTCGAAAGTGAGGGGAGCAACAGTTCTGGCACAAAGGGCCTGATGCAGCAAGGATGGGCACTCAAACACACAATTAAGACAGGTTACAACCGTTAGTGCTGCATCAGATCCTCAGTGAATATGCCCCCTCTCATGTATTTTTTGTTCAGCTGGCATTATAACCCAGTATTGAAACCAAGGTGGGCAACCTTTAGTGGCCAGTACAGAGCTCAAATCTATGTTGTTTCTGTATATATATATGCTGTACACATACAAATGCTGCATAGATTCCTGGCCATTCACTTTCTGCATCATATTGCATCTATAAAACACAAAGGTGAGTGTGGTCAGGGAGTAAAACTAAAGAAAATCAACAGAGCACCTACAAATATGAAAACATTAAAGAAAAGAGGGAGCAATACCATGCAAATCCTTTGAGTCCAGTCAGAGCAACTTCACTGAGCTGGCAGCAGATACAAGGAGAATCCATCCAGGCAGATGCCTTTCTCCTTCCCTCCTGTGGTACAACTATTTATATCCCTTTCTTCATGTATTGTATTTAATATCTAATAAATACTATATACATTAAGCTATGATATTACATTCATTTTAGCCGATCTGCACGCAGGTTGCCCGTTCTGCCTCAAAGCATCTATACCATATCATTCTGCCTATAACCTTAAAATTGAAATGCCATGTCATATTTTCTACTGTCAGTAGCAAGTGTTATCTTACCTTACATTCTATTATTTCATTGTACTTTCCTCCCTGCTTGATAAGCTGTCAATATTGTTTTGGCATAAGAAATTTCCATCTCACACATAAGATGATCTCCATGACCTTTAAGCAAGTTGCCAGTAAGATAATTTACTCACATTGTTGTGACAAAATAATATCTCTTCTGCCTGGACCACGTGACATGATCATTACAGGATCTTCCCAAAACGATTAAATTTTGCACATTTTGGGGGCTGAAGGCCTCTGTGGAAAATTGCTATTACTAGATTGCTTATCATTCAGTTAACTACAAAGAGTTAAAAAGGCTACTCTCCATTGCTTCGCCCAAGGACCACATCCCGAATTACCACACCGCACATAACTTTTTAAACTTAAGTCTCTTTTCAAAATATATTTATTTCCTTAACTGATCAGCCTTTTGCAAGCAATGTTTTAATACAACTGTCTTCACAGCGCCTTGTATCAGCAGGAGGATGTGATCACAAATATCACATCCTTTTGGCATCTTTTTGGCTCCCTGCACATAACAAAAATGTCAAACAGATTTTAATGAAAGGGTGCATGCTTGTGGGTATTGACAGTTTGACATAGAATCCTAATTTTCAGATGTCTTGTTCTTACTGTTTTTAATACAAAAATACTTGCAGCATATGAGCAAGGCACCACAACCAGGAGGAGCCAGTATTTATATACCATCCTCATATTCTCAATGGGCCCCGCTCAGCAACGTGCCCAATTTCTGTGGTTTTTGGCCTGAGAGTTTTTGCGGCTCTGCTGCAATCATGTCTAATCCCAATTTAGAAACCAAATTATTTCTTTTCCTCACCAGCAGGGCCTGGGCTCCTACTGCTGACGCACCCTCCTGGGATGTGGGCAGGAGCAGCCCCAGCCAGGAATGGAGCACAGTGGGGGAATATGGGGTAACGGGGGGCCCATGGGTGTCCCTGTAAGGAAACACATCTCATCTGCTTGCATGCTACACGCCAGATCCACAGGCTGCAGAGACCATCCCATGTAGGACAGAAGGGACCAGGAGAGCTCTCTGCTTCAGAGGTCTCACGAGAGACACATGCATAGCGAATACACATGCACGTGTATTTGTATTTATTTATTTAACTGCCATTGGTCTTCCTCCTCCTGCACTCTCAGTGCTGAAAAGTGACAGCTCTTTGTCTGTAGTGGAAATGTCAAGACTTCAGAAAAGGGGCGTGTGTGGTTCGCTCCATCATTTCACTTGACTACTTCCTATCTCAGGCACCCTGCACCATTATCATCGGCTACTTCTGCATGTAAGTAAGGGAAGATCGGAGATACTTTTTATTCTAGAGAATAATAAAAGTGAAAATTAGAGCTGAACAGCATCAGGAAACTCCACTGGGTAAGGTATTCTCCAAAGTTTTTCACAGGCAAAAGTTCAAGGTAGCCATTATCTCTACCAATTTTAAAATCCCTCATGGACATGGACACAACCTTTGCACTATTAGAGATGAGTGGCTTAGCTCCAGGACTAACCTTCACATTCTCTCTGTATGTTTTGCTGACATTCATCTGTATTCATGATATCTCCCAGCTCTGTGTAGTGAGCAAGTTCTGTCATCACATTCCCTTGTCCTGAGTATCAGGTTAGAGGCTGATCCTGAGAGGCAACCATGGCTTCTCCCTTGACCATTGCTTCATCTTTCAGCAGGACTCAGCCCTGTTTCTCTCCCCTGTCTTGCTGTTCAGGTACTTGCTTTGCCCTAATAATTTCCCATGTGGTACTGTAAGAGATGAGATTTACCTCATTTCTTTTATCTAAAAAATCAGTGGTCTTATCAAAACAAGATATCAGGTACATTTGATGTAATCTACACTTGGTAAAGCTATGAAGTATTTTAGACCAGTTTTACAGTTATTTCCTCAGTTATTTTTTCTCCAAAAACCATGTCCTAGGCTTTGAACCCAGCAGATCAGCTCATTGACATGGCTCCAGCTCTGCACTGATGCATGGCCACATGGCCTCAAACCTCTCCTGTGCAAGCCATCTTCCTCACAGCCTTTCATGCATTCGGGAAAAGAATGTTGCGTTTCTTATTAATTGCTGATTATTTTGTTTGATGGGGTCTCATTCATTAAGGCTGTCCCATATCTCAATCATCCATTCCTTTCTCTGCTATGGTCCACTATAAGGGCAAGATAACAAGAGATAGCCTTGTGACATCATCTTTTCACTGTTTCCATGACTCTATGCAGAGACACAACTCCAGAGAGCAGGACATGAGCTCAGCTGGCCTTCAGAAACCCAAGCCAACACTACTATCTCTTTTTTAAGGCAATCTAACAGTTTGCACCACTTACAGAACATTCACTGCAGCTTGGCAAATAACACCAAAGATCAATGTAATGCCCTATTGACAAAGTCTCAGCTATAATACATGTATTTTGTACATTTTTATTGTGTTCATGTCTGTTGATTCATATACACTTTATCAATAAAAAAACACTGCACAAAGTTCTATACTATAACTGTCACCAAAAAAAAATATTTATTACTAGGATAATAACAAATTTTATGTGGACAGAGGTTCTTTGTTATAAGATGCTGAATTATAAAGAGACAGATCGAATTTCCTACTCTATACAATACCAGCCTAAGGAAAGCTGCTAATTTCATAGAATCATAGAATAGTCTAGGTTGGAAGAGACCTTCAAAGCTCATATAGTCCTCCCCCCTGCAATGAGCAGGGACATCTTCAACTAGACCAGGTTGCCCAGAACCATAACCAGCCTTGAATGTCTCCAGAGATGGTGCTTCTAGCGACTCTCTGAGCAACTGTGTCAGTATTGTACCACCCTCATTGTAAAGAATTCTTTCCCTCACATCCAGCCTGAACCTCCCCTCTTTTAGTTTAAAACCATCATCCCTTCTCCTGTTAAAAGAGGCCCTGCTAAAAAGTCTCTATCCACTGTATAGAGTGCATACATATACTATATGCCTATGCTTATGAAGGGTATGCATGTGTTTGCATCACATATTTATACAACTCTTTCCTCCTAAAAAGAAGCCTTATAAGGCCTATGACATGCTTAAAACAAGACAGACTCAAGAATCACGAAGTTAAACACTTATCAAACTTAGAATCCATTAATATGGTTTAGTGGGAGGTGTCCCTGCCCATGGCAGGGGGGTTGGAACTAGATGATCTTAAGGTCATTTCCAACCCGAACTATTCTATGATTCTATAATAGTCTCTCATCAATTATACCTCTGAAACAATTACAAAGGGCCAAATACTGCAGCCCTTGATCAAGCTGATCTCCCCTTGAGGTCACCAAGAGGGTTGCTCAGTGAAGAGCTGCAGAACTTGGCCTGAAGTTATCAGTTCAGGTGTTGTGGGGTCTGTTTTCAAAGCAGGGGTCCCACTCCCCAGCCTTGGCACCACAAAGCCATCATCCCTCTTTGCCTCCCTATAAGCACACAGACTAAACAGTAGAACTTTCACTTGCTCATGCAGAATAGTTTGGGTTAAGGTAGGAAGCTGGCAAAAATAAACCCCTTGGAATATTTACTAAAATCTGTTTGATTAAATTTACCAAAATATACTGCAAACTTCAAAGGGAAAAAGGCTCAACTTTTGAATATAATAGATATAAATATATTCTTGGTAAACCTGATCTTTGTGTGCTATGCAAAATGACTGTAGTCTTGTGTTTCAAAGATATTCTTCCTTGAAAAATATCCATTGTTGTGGCATTTCCTTGACTAAGTAGAAATAACAGAGGTTATGCTTCAGCTATACACAACAATATTATTTCTTTTAATATATGAATGTGCCAAAAGGTACATATATAAAGAACACTGATAGAGTTCCTGAAGCTGTTCTCTGCTTCCTATTGTTACAAACAATAATTTGAGGAGAGGAGAAAAAAAATCCCACAAAGAAGCTTAACACAATACTCCTCCTGCACATATTTCCTTTTATGCAGTTTTGTTTCAGTGATTTGAGCATGTTCTAATTTTGTCATTCAAGCCATCTGACTTTCACTGCTCTATACAAACAAAACCTAATTTAGTCTGAGATGTTTTAAGTCATAACAATGACGGATGGCCAAGGTTCAGGTGTGCTAGAATATTTAAATACCTAGTCTATATTTTCCTGATATAAAGACAGGCAGCTTTTTGTACTCTGATTAATTATGATTTTGTGTCTGAAAAAAATAGCTCTTCCTATTCTACATTATTAATTGGTTATTTAATTAGGGATTCTGGTAGCTTCAGATGTTGGGTAGCTAAAATTGTGCTGTGGTAGAAAAAAATAAAAAAAATAATTAAAAAAAAAATACTATCTCCATACTGTTGCCTTTTTTTTTCTTATGAAGGTCACAATAAGATGTGATTGTTTGGCACAGCAGCAGTGAATTATGCCACCCAGACAAGCTTTTAACCTATGTGCCTTCAGTCTGAGTGAGACACACAGGGATGTGCTCTCTTTAAACAGTTCTCTATTGAAGAGGATTCAATCACCATAATGAATCTGAGGCCAGGCAGCAATCTTCTGCACTGAAAGAATTTCTAAAAGATTGTAGAATTTGTAAAACGAACAGCTCACAGACTAAATGGCTGTGTGGGTGAATCAATTATTGCAGGGCTCGCAGTAGTCATAATATTTAGTACATATCATAGAGTGTTTCAGGTACAATAAGATATGCTAGTACTTTCCCATTCCTACTTGAAAGTGGTGTGTGCTCCACCAACTTAGTCAATCTTCAGGATCTAGTTAGAACTAGTATTAAGTCAATAAAAAAATCCATCTGCAGCTGCAGTGCATGTACGAGGATCCAAGGGACTCACATTGCTAAACAGTAATTGTATTAAAACGTACACCACTGAGCTGCTCATTGGCGAAACGCATGATCTATCGCAAAGCACAAAACACATCACGGGCTGAAATATTTTTAGAGGTAGAGCAGGGCCAATGCTGAACAGCTTCCTTATTAATAAAATAATTATTTTATTTTGACAGCCCCATTTATAACCATATAGTCTGTGTCCAGCTATCCGTATTCCCATTAATCAATGATTTGAAGACAACTGTCATCATTTCATTTTATTATGACTTATAGGTTCATTGCAGTTCACTTTAAAGTTCTGATGAGCAAGACACTGGTGGGCAAGGACCAGACCTTTGCGGGCTGGAAAGTACTCATGCCTGGAGCTGGCCAGGATGGCAGCAAACTGCAGCGCCTGCTGCCTGACTAGAGGAGCCCGAGCTGTGTAACCTGACCACAGCCAGGAGGGAAAGCAGGTGTGCTGGGGGTAAAGGGGGAATCAGGCTGACCACTGAAGAGGCGCCAAGGCCATGCTGGTGAATTAAAAAGCTGGACAAGCACAAGGTAGGACATACAAAACCCACTGGCTCACAGTGGGATGATTCTGAAATGCTATGGGAGAAAATGGAAGGGCACAATGCCTTGATAAAGGAAATATTACTTCTAAAATAGCAACCCTTGATGGCACTACAGTACATACCCAAAGAACCCAAGAAATCCGAGAACGCTTCTCAAACCCCAGCCTGGCCATGAGTTCTCAGCATCCACACTGCACGCAGCCACTGGCAAGCAGATGGGGACACCCTGCACATGGCTCTGTGGTTTGGCTGTGGCAAAGCCACGTCACCATGTCACCAAGCCATGCCAGAAACCACCAAATACACTTCCACGCTGCCTACAACCTCCCCTGAAACACACAGGGCTGGATGGCAAACAGGGTGTCCCTTTAATGAAACGACAACATATTAAAAATTATTACAGCTTCGTCTTTTCAGGTTTTAGACAATGTAATGTGATTTATCCAAAGAAATGCTGATGATTAGACATTAAATGGCACTAAATATTCCACTTCCTCTGCACTGCCTGATAAACTGGTTTCATTAACATTATAAGTAACAAAAGTTTCCATTTCAGTCGGCCCATTTTGTTTTCCTCACGATCCAAGTTGCAGCTGCACAGCACTATATTACAGGGACCTCGCAGAGCGGCAGCTTTGGGCTCTCCATCATTCCCTGCGGTTAAAGGGACCGAGCTGGCTGTGGGTGGCACACACAGGGATGTCCTAGCTTGGTGTCCCTGTCCCCTCCGTCTGCAGTCCCTGGGGGCCACTGCAGCATCTCGCTGCCCAGGCCAAGCCAGCCCTGGTCCCCAGCCCATGAGGGATACAGAGGAGCATCCCCTGGGGCTGGCACAACCACCCCAACTCCATTCCTTTCCTTCTCCTCAGGAGATTTTCCTTTTCCCGCGAAGTCTCTCTCTATTAAATCATGTGCCTCAGCCTTAAGTGCAGGTTAACACTGTGCCCTGAGTGTAAGCTACTGTATCTGTCAAGGATACCTCCATGATTTATTTCTTCCAGCCCTATAGAAGAGTTCACATCTGGATATACAGTGCTTCTACATAATTTCCAAATCCAGTCATTCTGTCGGCTTCCTCAGAGACCAAGCTGAAACTCCTTGCTGCTGGAATTACACCCAATTCCCAATTCAGGTCCTTATTTCAGGTCCTGTCCAGAGCATCACAGCCCTGCAGTGCTAGGTAAGGGTGCTCTCACAAGATATCCTCCCAACACACAGTTCAGCTCACCTGGTCCTTTCCCCAACCTTTGGTCACATCTACCTTCTTTCAGGGAAAACCTCCCTTTGCCATAAGCACAGAAACACTTCCTGAAATAGCTTTTAAAAGTTAAGACTGAGATTTTAGCGCATGCAACCTCATTCAATGAAACCGCACTCCTGCCCCCAGATGGCTCAGGGTGACCCCGGCTGTATTTTGGGCAGGGGCCAGAGGCTGGCCCAACCACCTCCCACCACTCTCCATGCAGGAGGAATCAAACCTTCTGCATACACAAACTGACAACTTAACAGGGCAAAGCAGCCCCATTTGCAGCACCAAGGCCGGGTGCCATGTCCCGTCCTCCTCCCGTGTCTTGGATAGCATCTCTGCACTTACGCACAGATATTTAGATGGCTATATATTATTGTTTATGTAAAGCCATAGCTTTCCCTTGATTGCAAGGCATGGTGGGGATGCTGATGAGGTTTGCTGTTGACATTTCTGCATTAGCTGGCTTTTGTCAATCCTGGCAGGCTGAGAAATTCTATCTTAAGGGCTGTTCTTTATTAAATTTGCAAGATACAAAACTGTGACTGACTCTTTTCTTTGGTGAATGTATAAATAATAAATCCAGATCGCTAAAAATAACAATTAAAATATTGCTCAAATTTAAAAGCAAGAAAAAAAAAAGGTGATTTTCCGAGAGCCTGGCGAGGGCTGCACAAGCAGAGGCAGCATCCCTCCTTGAGGGCTTCTGACAGCTGTCAATACTCAAAGTGCTTGAGGAGGGGGACGGGGCTGGGGGAAAAAAGAGCACGCCTGAGCCGAGCTGCTATGTGTTTTACCAAACTTTGTCACAGAGTCTTTCATACAACTCCTTTATGCAGGATCTGTGACATAATTCCTATTTTTTTCCACCAGCCATTATATATGATAAATAAAACAATGCACTGAAAACACTGAAATCTCTCATCAATGTCTTTGTGAAAAGGGCCCAGATAAATGAGTCTTGGAATCAAAGGCAGATTACATGACTGACCATGTATCATCCTCTATGTATTGAACATAGTCTTTGTAAAGATAGAGCGGTAATAAAAAGTGGTATTGTGTGCTGTGAAAGGCTGTGTGGGTCTGTGCATGACTAATCTGTCTTTCTGCATTATTTTATTCAATCTTCTCTGACTTTATGCCTTTGACATTTTTGCTACACTCAGTAAATTTGAGTGAATAGGCAATTTTAAAGAATTTTTATAGGGCTTCAGAGAAGTCATACGCAGACTGTATCTTTGTTCAGATTTAACAGTTTAAATATTTCCTTTGTCTAGGATGCAGAGTAATCTTTAGGCAGAGGAGAAGAGGGGGATGGGGTAGGAAATGCCTAAACCACCCTTCATATTTTGGCAACCTCGTGGTGGGGCCGGCAGCGGGAGTGGTGCTGGGGGCTGATCCCTGTGGGTGCAGGGTCCCCCAGGGAGCAGGGGGTGATGGATCGGGCCCCGGAAACTTTGCTGCCTCGGCCAAAGAAGGGGAATACCAGCTCCCTCCACGCAACCTGAGTGGGAAGGGTATGAAATGTGCAAAGGGCTATTGTGAATATAGGCTTAAATATGATCCTCTTGCATCAGCCAATTTCTCTGACAAGATATTGCAAGGGTTGCTGTTTCTTAGTAAATAATGATTTTATTGCATCTCTTTAATGAACTGATAACGTGATACACAGTAAATTATATGCATCTATAACATTACTGAGGATAAGCAGCGTGGTTTTAGTAATTTATACCACAGAGAGACATGCATTATAAAAATAGGAAAATTATTTCCTTTGTTAAAATGTGCAGAAGTCTTTACCTGAGGAACATCAGACAGATTAATCTCCGGAGATCCACTCGCTTGTATTTAAGCTGTTGAACTGTTCACTGGGTTTTTTCCTCAGAATAGTTGAAAAAAACATTTTGTGAGCCAGAATTGACACTGTGGGTATTGTTCCTGCTCACACAAGTTATTAAAATAATTACTAAGCTATTTTGAGGTAACTTGAAGCTTTCTTTAAAACTTAAATCTGAATCCGAAGGAATTAACGTAAATGATTTGCATTGATGCAAACCGAGGTGTTGCTGGGCACCTCCCAGCAGCACAGTCTCATCACTCATTGCAGTCCAGGGGCCCAAGATGTCCATTGCTGGGTGGGATGAAGTCTTGGGTGGGAACTGGTTTGAAGAAGCCATTGCTCATGTGGGGCTGCAGAGGGGCTCCCACCAGACCCCGGTACAGCACCCACAGCATCAGCCTGACTGCAGCACTCAGCCTGTGCACGCTCTGAGGGGGGAAGCAGTTTCTGCTGCTTACCCCAATGAAAGGGAGCCCAAAAGTATTTGGGATTTGCCAGCTGGCTGCAGGCACCCGTGGCACTCTCTGCCACGGGGCTGCACTGGTGGGATCCTCACCTCCCATCCAGCCTAACACAGCCCAACTGGATTTCCTCACCAGCCACCAACAGCCCAGTGTGGCCTGAAACCTAGGGCTGGCCATGCAAGTCAGGGCAGGGTGAGTGATAAATCCCCATGGATGATCAGTCTGCATGGGTGACCAATCCTCACAGGCCATTGATCCCCATGGGTGATCAATCCCAGTGGGGTGGACCACATGCCAATGTATTTTTCTGTACGCAGAGGTGGCCAAGAACAGAGTTATGATGTATCAGGGGATGGTCTGTGGGGTTTGGGGAGGGAGGTGGATTTATTTTTTCTCTCAGTATCAGCACTAATCTTTCAAAGAGACTGAACTGCACCGGACATGCACTGAGTCACCCCCTTAACCCATAGCCCACCTTTCCGAGTGGAGAGCATAACTGACAGACTGCAATCATTCTCAAAGTAATCGTGATTTAGCATCTTACTTTGAAATTTCAATAGGTAAAAATTCCCCATCTCGGTGCGAGATTGCATCCTGAATTCCCTCTGCCTCGTAAGGCAGGGACAGAAAAATACCACTTTTCAGCCTTGCACAATGCTTGATGTAAGTTTCTGAAAACAAGAGCTCCAGTAAGCCCAAAAGTGTAGGATAATACAACTCATTTATAGATCCCTGATAATAGATGTGGTTTCTGTTACTCCGTTACCACATCAAGGATTACTCCTGCTCCTTCAGGAAGGACACAGCACCCTCCTCCTCACAAGCCATTACCATAAAGCGGGATAAACAACAAATACCACCTTATCATTAGCCGCATGGAGTGGCTCCCATTGATTTATGACGCTAAACACTGCAAGGTTGGAGCAGGCTGTGAGCCCCTTTTCTGCAAACAGTATTTCCACGAGAGCATTGTAAAACACAAGGAGTCACCTCACCTGGGCTGGGTTTTGTTCACCAAAAAGAAAAAAGCAGTAATGTTTTACAACTTGCAGGAATTCTCCCCAATATCAGTTATTAACAACCCCGAGATGGCATTTGCATTTTTATAACCTTGTTACTTAAAAGTGAAACAGTAGAGGGAAGGACTTAGTGGTGGCGTTCCCTGCGTGCTTTAATCCCAGCCTGAGCTTTTTATGCTTGAGAGCACCTTATGATGCTGTAACTAACCTCAAACCTGGAGCAGCAGGAGGGCAACAAACCTCCGAATACAGCAATGTCATGCTTTACAGGCACACTCTCTGCAACAGCATGAATGAAGGGGAAAAAAAAAAAGCCCCGTTGCCTAGGAAACCCTCCAGTCTTGGTAATTATTACTGTAACTGTCTGCACACCCCACCTATAACAGAAATGAATAATAAATTATCGGCGCTGACTGGCAGCTTTCCGCCGTCGCTTCTGCTCGGCGCTGCGACCTACCGGTGTGCACCGGGAACTGCAGCACCCCTGCGCACCCCACAGCCCTCCGCGGCCCCACATCTCCCCCACACAACCCACGGGTGGGCTCATGTCACACAACACATGCACCGTGTCACAGCAGCGGCGCATCATGCGCCTCGTGTCACCGCATCATGGAATGGTTTGTGTTGGAAGGGACCTTAAAGCTCATCCAGTTCTAGCCTCCAGCAACGGGAAGGGGCACCTTCTATTAGACCAGGCTGCCCCAAGCCCCGTCCAACCTGGCCTTGAACAACGCCAGGGATGGGGCACGTACCACCTCTTTGGGCACCCTGTGCCAGTGTCTCACCACCCTCATGGTGAAGAACCACAGCAAAGAACCAGAGCATAGAATCACAGATAGCCTCATCAGCTGTGCAGCGTTGAAGGACTTCTGCTGGCGGACTAGTTTGTTTAGAAATTAGAACACTCGGAGTGATTTACTGGATTTGATTTAAAAGACACAGCAGGAGTTGGCAAAATTCACATATCATGGGGTTAATGTGGGTTAGAATGGAGCTATTTGTAATACAAAAATATTGCATACCAAATACACACATCTGATTTCTTTTAATCCCAGCTCATTTTTTGCAACATAAATCACTTTGTTAAAATGAACAGCTAAAACAGCTGGTTTAGACACTCTTGGAACACAAAAATCTGCTGCTTTAGATGCTCTAAGTGAGCAATGAAAAGTGCTAAGTGCAACTAGTCTTACAGGAAAGAGAAGGAAATAAATGCAGTGTACCTCTGAGAGCACGTCATGGGCTCCACTGGCCCAGGCCAGCCTGGCAGCTACCAGCACAGGCCCAGCTATGGGAACATGCAACAGCAACAGCCACCACCAGCTCCTTCAGCTTCTCCAGCCAGACCAGCAGCTTTGTGGGGAAACGAACCCATTCTGTGGGTGCAGGCAGCTGAACAACTGACTTGTGGCTAATTAAAGAAGATTGAAGAGTCAAATTTGCCTCCCAGTAAGGAACAGAAAGAGAGCAGGTAATCTGCAATTGATGCAGTGATGGCCCTGCCAATGGCTGCGTGGCATGGCAAAGCTGGGACACACTAACTTCTCCCTGTGGCCAAGCAGTGCTCACACAGGCTGCTGCCACCACACTCAGCTTGGACCAAAGACATCTTGTGCAGCAATGGGCCACGTCCTTCCTGCTGAGGACACACAAAACCTCTCAGGATACACCAGGAAGAACCAAACCTCCTTCCTCAGTGGCACTGCCTGGCATGCAAGGAGCTCTTGTGGCAACAGGAAAACCCATCAAGGGTGTTTCAGAAATAGGATAAACTGTGCTTTTATTATTACTGAAGTGAATATAACCTCTAACTGCAGTACAGGAGGAAAAGATGCTCATATCGGCAGATTAACTTACCACCAGGAACCCTACATGTCTCAAATCTGAGGCACCATTGCTTCATCCTGGTGTTTGCTTCATCCACGTGTTGGTGCTCACCTGCATCCACTTGTTGGTTTTAGTGTGGCACAAGAAGCAGGTTTTCAGTCCCTACTGAGACAGGCCTTCACACGACATTTTTTTTACTCTTCAGACTTTTATCTACTTTGGTAGACTTAGCTCAGCATTTGCAAACATTCTGTAAGAACCCTGCAGCTGTCTCTTCTCGCTCTAGGCATTGCACTGTGAATCTAGTAGTAAAGCCCAATGAAGAGCCTGAAGATGAAACATCATTCCAGGCTGCAAACCCTCTGACAAGTAAATATACTGCAGAAAGGGCACAGGCGCATTCAGGCTCCCTATTAGGGAAAACACTCATGTGCTTAGTTTTAAGCATGTGGTTAAATCCATTCTTCTTTGCAAAATCTTTGCGACATAAGCACATGCCAAAGTGCATTCCTGAGTAAGGATGCTTCCCTGAACTGAGGCCATAATTCATTAAAACCCAAGGTGCATTTATCCTGCTTTTTCCCGTGAGCAGGGATGTGAAAAGAAGGGGAGCTGGAGGGGAGAAGAAAACAAAGAATTAATTTTGATTTGAAACTGATGTATGGTGACAAGGGGCATTTGGTTTTGTTGAAGTAACTAGAAGTGGGAAGTATTTCAGAAGATATCTAAATAAATCTTTTTAAAGGGTTGGGTTTTTTTTTTCCCCTCTCTCTCTTTCTCTCCTTTTCCCTCTAATTACCCATGTCTGGTAGTCTTGGATCTCAACCCCTTGTTATTTAAAATACATATTCATGGAACTGTATTTTACAGTTGCACTGTTCTGGTTACAAAATAGCTTCTACTTTTCTAGGACATAATTTCATTTTGTTTAGCCAAGAATTCATTAAAGAAGCTATAAATAACCTCCTTTAAATATTTAGCCATGAATAGAGGGTGGACTGGCATTGATGGCTTATTTTAGTACTAATGCAATATGCTTTAAAAAAAAAAGAATCCACATTTGAGCATGAATTAAGTTAATCATTAACACTTTCAATGTGATCCTCAGGATTTGCTTACAAGGGAGGACGCCCCCTCCCAGCTGAGCTGTGGGCACAGGAGGGATGCACTACTTCTCTTCCAGTTCTTTCAGCAAGCCACGCTTTGCTCCATCCCAGGGTAGGAAGAAGCCCCCAGCTCTTCCCAGTCCCCCCACAGGGACCTGGCTATCAGCCCCTTCTCACCCTCACACTGCCCAGCACCTTCTGCCACGCAGCAGAGCATCAGAGTTAAATGGAAATGGCCTTTTGTAAAGGGCACCTTAAGAGAAGTCCCAATGCCTCCACCTCCCTTGTAAGCACAGTGAGACAAAAAGGGATGAAAATGGGGGAATTGATGATGCCGTGTTAATATCCTATGAGCAGTGAGGAGGTGTTCAAGGCCAGGCTGGATGTGGTTCTGAGCAATCTAATCTAGCTGAAGCTGTCCCTGCTCACTGCAAGGGGGTTAGACCAGATGACCTTAGAAGGTACTTCCAAGCCAAACTATTTCGGATTCTATGATTTGGGAGCAAAGGTGCAGTTATTTTAAGGGAAGATAAGAAAACAGCAGGAGACAATGCCCTGCTCATGGATAGCCGAGGTTAGGAGAACCAGATGCTGGCAGCTCGGAGGCTGCCCCTTCATAAAGCCACAGAATCACAGCCAAAACCAAACCTTTCCTTTTATCTCCCAAGCCTTCTTGCTCCACTTCTTAGGCTGAGGTTTAATGATGTCAGCTGGAAAGTAACATCAGTTTGAAGTACTCCAGCTCCCCATGCCCTCTCTGCCAATGTTTTCCCTTGTTTTCCTCGCTCAACACATTACCCCTCTAACTGTGCTGATACAGACATGCTGACGAAGCAAGTAGGAAATTCACTAGCTTCAAAAAAATGCAACTGTTCTAAAAACAAAACCCAGTAGTGTGAGTTTTAAACCCAGCTCTGTCACCTATTATCATTCAAGCAGTGGCCCTGACCAAAACTGTATCAGCACAAGAGAAGGGATGGCAACAAGACAGGAAGGAGCTGCGAGAAGGGAGTCCTGAAGCCAGGGCTGCTCTCAGTTGTGAGAAGGATACACAGGGATACATGAAACTGTACCCCAAGTGCTGCAGCATTGCTGCCTTTTGAAATAAAGTTGAAGCACTAAGACATTTTTCCTTAGTGCTGTCTCCCTCTGGGCATTCTCAAGACAATTACAATGTTTTCTGAGTACACAAAAGAACTAGGAGATTTTGTAATCAGTGTCTGAGTTTATGCTTCTCTCCTTAAGAGCATTCAATTTCCACGCACATTCTTTAGCAGGAGGTTAAAACACAATGGCAGAAGAGAATGGACTGCTTTTATGTCCATGTGGTAGTAAACACTTCAAGACAGAAATGCAAGTTCAAAATGAAAACCTGCATTCTTTCCAAATCAGTAGTAAAGCAACAAAAAACGCACAACTTTCACAGCTTTTTTTACTGAAAATTTAATTTTACAAAATACCCTTTTCCATCAAAGAAACTTCCCTGCAATGTACATGAACCCAGTGTTTTATAGATCTGTACAGTGAGATATCAGAGAGGTTTGAAAGAAGGAAAAAAACTTTCAGCAGACACCTAGTTGCAAAACCTACAGCAATGTGAATACAAGTGTGACTTAAAACACTAAAAAAAGTAATGCAATATAGCTGGTGAATCTACTTGAAATGTGAAAAGTTTCCTTAAAATGGTCCATATGGTATGTAGAACATCACAGCTGGCACTAAACTGCCTGTATTTAGGCTTAAACACAAAAACAATGTATGTAAGGAACAGTTTTCTGAAAAAGAACTCAAGTGCTGCTCTCGTAAGGCAAACATACACAAAAGTGCTGACAGCACACAGGGAAACCCACCAATTGAGATGAAAACTCGTGTTCAAACACTGAACCTTTGTTTCTTTAAACTTGCCAGTAAACGTTTCAAGGATAACCAATGCCAGACTAACAAGAGGACATCCTTTTAATGAGCTAGGTGTCACACATACAGTTGTACACAGTCTCAACAAATATGCTCAGCTATATGTGGTTGGCTGGGCAGAACCTAGCTGGGCTGCTGCATCCTGGCAGCTTTGAACTTTGAAATCCTCTTTGGAGGTTCTTCTGATGCTTCAGACACGACTTCCTCTGATTTCCACTCCAGAATGGTAGGCAGGGCAACGACTGGGTGTGGTATTAAGGAGGGAGACAAAGGCTCCTTTTCTACAACAGTTCCAGAAAATGCCTACAACAGAGGAGAATACTCAAAATGAGCTAATAAAATGCAAATGTGAAGCTATGCCCATAAGGTCATTACCCTGTATTAGCCTGATTAGGATTGTTATTTCTCTTAATCAAAAGTAAAGAAATGTCTTTAAATCAATGATCATTCCTTGCATAAGTAACCAAATTGTAATTAACCTCCAAATACAGCTTGTTCAAAGATGACTAAATGAAAGACAGTGTCTTAAAAGTACTACTTCATCTCATTCCTACCATATAAGTGATCTAAAAATTTGTTTCTCACTGACACATGCTCAAGAAATAAAACCGTTGATGTAATATATAGCTTCATTTTGGATAAGGAACGCAGAGACTTTGCAAAGTTGGAGCATGTCAGCATTTCCATCATACGTCATATTTTATGACTTAGTATCTTCTAATTGCATCAAGCTGACACACTGCATACAAATTGGCAAGCACGTATTTTGTTTGTTCTTTCTTCCTTACCAAATATGATCAAAAAATGGTGAAGGCAATTTATACTTAAGAGAAAGGCAAACTTGCCTCCAACTATTTCTTTCAACTTGCCTCTATAAAAGGTCTAATAAAAACATTTAATGTTTAAAAATTATAATTTATATGCAGTTGATTATGACTTAATCCTTTTTAACTTAGCTAAGTTCTTGGAAAATGCTGGGAAAAAAGCAGCTTAGAACTACTTTTTCTAAACATATTTAAGAACAAATCAACCTGCTATGTATTGAAAACAGAAAATTCAGAATGCCTAAGGACAAGGGGAAAGCAGTTTACATTCAAGGTTTGATGCTCAGACTGGGCACAAAGGAATGCACACCAGATTCATTAACTATGCTTAGTTCTGCTTCTTCATAACTCAGTTACCAAGAAAAACAAAGCAAAACAAACCAGCCATTCTTTTCTTGCAGGACCTGCAAAAAGCAGTGGGGTTTTGTTTTCTGCTCCAGTAGCCAAAGCCTGCCTAAAGCTGTGCCTGTATACAATTGCTTTGCTCTAACAACACGCTCATTTTCAGAAACAGGTAAGCAGAATCATTGTAAAATCAGAAGCAAAAGGAAGAAAGTTTGTGTGTTGCACGCATATTTATAACGCCCACAAAACCAACCAAAACCACAGCGTTTAAGCAAGCATGCCTAACTGGAGTGGCTTGCTCTCTTTCTCCTTAATTTATTTAACACATTATACTATAGAGAATAATCATGCCATATTCAAAAAAATGACAGAGTGTACTTAGATGTTTTATAATGATATAGCAAATACACTCCAGAAAGTCTAGCACATGAAGTGCTAACTCTACAGATGGATCTTCCACCATCGATCACATCCTGCCTGGATTCGTCTGTAGCTGTTTGGACGAAAAGTGATGATAAACAATAGCTTTATGTGGAATTCGTTTCTTGTAGAAAATGTGGGGGTTATTTTTAATAGAGTTTACACTGAACTTGCTCACTGCATTGGAAACTACTGAAAACTCTGTTTCATCTAGTTTGAAAAGAATTAGTGCAAGTTCTTACACAAAAGAAACGAAGAATATTCTGCCCTGAATTTCAGAGCAGCAGCTACATTTAATTCTTGTATTCACCTAGTCACCAAAGCAACTGTACGTTTTCCCTTATGCTGTACAGTCTCTTTTGTTCCCAGTGAAGCCCTTAACTTTCCAAACAAGTGAAAATAGACTCGTTTGGGATCACTAATGCCCCTAGTCTAGAATAGGATGAGTGGAGGTGTAGTGCTTCCTTCCAAAGAGCAATTCCTCTGTGTTTAGGAAGTCCAAATAACTCATCTGATACTTGTGCCTATTAATACTTAAAACACCACCTGGGAACTAGCTGCCAGGTAGCTGTGCAACATAGGCTGCTGAGAATCAATTCTCCCCTCTCATCGACTACGAAGCACAGATTTCTCTTTTTTCCATTTTTTTTTTTTTTTTTTAAATCCTGCTGTATATTCTAAGGGACATTTTCAGGATGACCCCAGCAGACACAACATTGCTTTCAGTCACTCCTGCAACGGACTATTTTGTCAGATTCTCATGGAAGAGTACCAGGCCCTGGGGAAGTCCCTGACTCACCTCCTCCCCTCAGGCCCCAGGATGCCTATGACAGAACCTGCCACCCTGCGATGTCCTTATGAAGCAGATTAGGTAGGAATTAGAACATTATTTTACAGGAATCAAACTGGTAGTATAGACAACTACGGTCATTACATTTCTTGGTTTTATCCCTGCCAATGATCAACAATTAAAAAACTGTACCTTGGTTGTTCCTGAAGAGGAAGGAAGCTTTTCCGGTAGCAGCTGCTGCCCCTCCTCCTCCTCAAGTATGCCTTCACTGTTGTCACTCTGAGTGGCTTCATCATAGCTAATACTTCTCTGAACCCCTTGTCTGTCATCAAACTCAGCAGCACTCTTCTCACTGGTATCGCTACAAACACTGTTCTCTCTGCTTCGAGACTTCAAAATTGATTTACGAGGGACATATTCTCCATTCACAACATCAACAAAGACTCTATAAAGGACAAAAGGAAAATGTTAGCTTTAATAAAACATTTCAGGGTCAAATGACAAAGTTACAATTATCTTGCTTTGTCGTTTGTACAAATTAATTATGATGTGCTTTTCCAAGTTTTTGCTGCAGAATTACAATACTGTACCTTCTGAGGCATTTTATTTACCAACGTACAAGAATCAATTCTGCAGAGCAAACACCGTTATGTCCTTTATTCAAGCATTAAGTTGGTACACTCTTCCAGCAGAAAACATATAGCTCTTTGAAAAGTGTTAGGAAAAAGAACAGTGTGAGTTATCCAAGTTAGAAAAAAAGTCAATTAGACAACCATCAGGGTTGTTTCAGTGAAGAAAACCACAAAAATCACAATGACTGAAGGTTTTCTAGAACAAGTCCTCATCAGGTGTAGAATATAAAAACAAATACTTAAAACATTCATTGCACATGGGAAGGATGAAGCTTGTTCCTGGAAAGTTCCATAATCTCCTTTCAGTCAAAAGAAAAATAAAAAAAGGGGGAAAAAAGGGGGTTTTAAGATCAGATCAACACAAAGACACTTTTCAAGTATTCTCAAACTGTAAACTGATAAAAGAGGCCTCCTCCTACACTTTCTACTCCATCTCTATGACTTAAAGAAGTCAAGGGTGGGTGGAGGAGAAAGACTGACACTGTAAGACAGTGCCACTTTTCACAAACTCATGAAGAAGCAGCCCAATAACTGGATGAGTTTTAAGGATGTTCTTTTAACAGCTTTATTCATCAGACACAAATGGGAACACTTGCATCTCTTTACAGAAACCAAGGTTCCTTTGCAGAGCTCTGGGAGAGCACCATGGAAGAATCCTCTACTTCATCTTCAGCCCCAGCAGCTCTAATTACAGAAAAGAATTTAAGCTTTCCCACTTTGTGACACATTTTTTGAGATATTTTAGGTTCCTGAATATAAATGCAGTGTGATTTTCACAAGCACTTAATCAAACCATTTAATAGGTGTCTGTGTATATCTTTACAAGCTTAAATACTTGGTTTAACTCTCCTTGTCACCTTAGTTTTGTATGTGAGAGTCCCCTAAGCCCAACAGAATTTCTTAGGCTCTTTTGACTGTGGCTGTTCTACAGGTGAGCACTTATTTTTACAAAAAACAGAGGCAGTGATGGACTAAAGTCAGGGAGAGCAAATGCAAGAGAAAATATGCCAACAGAGACCCAAGTATATTCTTCTGATACTGGAAGGAAGAGACAAAAACTGGCAATTCGTAACTGGGAAAGAAGGTGTATTACAAGGGATAGGTCTGGTCAGTTATGCTTGGAAACAAACACAGAAGCAAAACACATGGAATTAACCAGAAGATACAGCATCACTGCTGAATCTCTTACCCAAATGTACTAACAAATTTACCTCAGTTTCAGAAGGTCTGAAAAAGTAGATGAATGATGAATTGCTAACTGGAAAACTTTAAGCTTAAAAATGTTTTACAGATATGGAAGTGCAGCAACCATGCAGATGCAACAAACTTTCACTTTTAAGCAGTAAACGCAGTTCCAGCTGCGTTTCAGGAAATAGAAAGACTCTTTTTCATACTGTAAGTGAACATAAATGGAAAGAGGTCTGCAGAGGGGAAAGCTCATGTGCCAATGCTATGAATCACACACCGGTAGATGTCTGCTGGGGTTTTGATGTTAGGGATCTCTGGAGTTGCATGGCCATTGCCGCTGCCATTCTTCCGTTTACGCTTGGCCTCTTCTTTTTTTTCACTGAATTTCAAAGTAGTATTTTTTCCTGTGTTTATTCTTACCTGAAAATTGAACACAAAGGATGGACTAGACCATAAAATCAACAATCACAAGGCTGCAGGTCAACTGACAGAATCTGACATTCTCCTATCCAAGCAGTTGGTAACTATGAAGGGTATGTAAGTTAAACATATGAATGGTAACAGCCATAGTGTGAACTGTTCATTCTTTACCACTTGCAGTAGGCTGTGGCATTTCTTTGCACTAATATGCAAGATTCTGCATATAATATATGAAAATCTGCTTGCTCAAACTCTGCTCAACAGCTGAGTTGTTCAACAACTAATTTGAAGTCCAGTAAAAAGTAATTTTAAAAACTCCAAGACAGGATACTGCTTTTCCAGAAGCCAGCACAGCAAGCATACCTTTGAAGATCATTTTTTTAATACCATATTTGATACGGCAGGATCTTAACAGTAGGTTTCAAGCATTTGAGAAAAATCCAAAATGTCACCTACAGTTACCATTCCACATTATCTGCAATTTTCTGTCTTAGATACGGTATGTGTTATGTGATCTCTTGAGAGAAAGGTAAAAAATACACATAAAGTACAAACCCTTTTAGGTTCAACAGTGTGAGAGAAAAAAATAGTTGGAACAGAGTTATCTCCAACATGTGTACCATCTTCATCATCACTGGGATAATAAGTAGACCCATTAAGGTGGCCACCAAACAAGTCTGAATTTGTTACTTCTTTATGGAAGTTGCCCCGAGTAACGGAGTCTTCTGCTCTACATGTCCCATTCAGATCTGTCCTCTTATCTTTTTTCTCCTCTTCAGAGAAGCCTGTATCTTCTCCATTAGTCTCAACTGTATCAGGCATCCTATGGAATGAAAAATATCCAAGTGAACTGAGGCAGTTCGTACTCTTGAGAGACACAGGCATACAAAATCATGAACAAGCCTGTACACAGTTTTCTTTAGCCAGGTAATGTATTTTTAGCCAGACTGTGGAACCTTTTTTACACCCTGTAAGAATGACTATATCCTTTCCATGTCAACTGGAAATACCAAAACGGTGACATTCTGGCTAATGATATATGTATTGCTGTAGGATCAGAGCAGATCTTAGGATGTCATTAAATACTAAATGTGTCAACTCCTACATTGTAAATGCAGGATTTTTTTCTAGCCTGTGGGAAACAAATTTTACTTCCCCCTTTTTTATCATCCTAAAGAAAACATACTATACTGCTACGGTTGCACAAAAGAGGCAGGTTTTAGAACCTTTGGCCTTGCAGCGCATGCTTTGTTCATGTTCCACCCTTCTTCCACTTATTGTAATTTTAACTGCATTTAATCAATAGACTATCAGCTATCTGCACTCACGGCAAGATCCTTTGTGTATATACAGAATCACATGCCTGTAGCTTTCTGAGCTTCAAACCTGACAACGCTACTGAAGCACTGTACCTGTCGAGTTCACCAAGCAGCATTTCTTGCCTCTCGAGCTCTTCTAAGCGAGCCCACAGTTCTTCCTCTGACTGAAAACGGCCCACAGATTTTGTATCATTTCCATTTACTGGAAAATCCACCTCAAAAACATTTGATACTTTAGGCTTTGAGTGAGGCTTGTGAGCAGTTCGGTATCTTCCTGTGTAATGAAAATAAGATGCAGTTAGTAAAGCAACTGACAAAAAACAAACCGAAAACTCACAACCCAAAAAAAACCTGGGTGGTGGGAAAAACCCACGAAGGAATTAAGGGATACAAGCAAAACATTTTCCATTTCAAATTATTGTTTAACTGTTTAAGTGAAACTGTCAGTGAACCAGAGCACCAGCACAGGATAATAGTCTAATAGTCTCCGGATGTTACAGACATACCGAGGCAAAGCAGAGATGTTTATTGACAAAGCAGGAGACACTGATCCTATGACACTATTACAACGAGGCATTTTTTACCTCTTGTACCAAACAGTAGGTTTTGATTTGCTCTGATAAGACACCAGCGTGTGACTGTGACATTTGCTCACTGCCCCACTAACAGCAACGTTTTATTTACCAGGAAAACAAACCTAGTTTGTACTTTTGCTGATTTTTGGCAAAGTCAACTATATTTAAAGAGCAAAGCCTTTTTGGTTTTGGTTGTATTTTTTTAAATTTAGAGTGAAGACCATTAAAAATGATACCCAGAGTCGTCTGGAAAATATGACCAAAATCCAGTCATTATGAATCACTTTAGTGAAAGAGATCTACTCTGAAAAGCATAGAAAAACCTGCCTTTCAGAAATTATATACATAAATTCCTTTAAAGCTTCAGAGGTGACCCAAGATACACACTTGTGAGTAAATGGTAGCCACCAACAAGTTCTCGCTGTCATTTAAAAGCTTTGCTACCCAGTAAAATGGTGCATTCACTGAGGATGGGGAATACTTTTACCATTTAAGTGCTGTCTAGCACATAGGGAACAAACAGCCTGCCAACAATACTAATGCTTTAGCCCTGTCTGTGTGAAGGGCAAGACTGTTCCTTCAATCCCCCTTCTCCCAGAGACCAGCAGCTCCTTGAGCATCGTCCGTATCTATCTGCACAGTCCCAGGAAGCTTTCCAAGGGAAATTCCCACTCACTGCCATCAGTACCTCCACACAGCATCTGCACCTCTCTGCAGGAAGGAGGACTCTTCCCGTTCCACTCCTCCCACAAATACACTCAATATTTTGTCTGTACAGCGGGACTACAGTATCTATGTGGGGCTTTATGAAATTCTTTGTGCATCTACTCAACAGTAATACAGTGTCCTCATTATTCAGCATCCTTCAAGTTTTAGAATCTCTTTCTCTTAACTAATTGTATGGCCATTTTTTTAATTTTAAGGACTCGTGGCTTAAAGATATCCTTATTCAAATACACCAGCTTATACTTTAATCCTGAGTTAAATACAAATTCAATAGCAACATTAAAAAGCAAACAGGTGACTGTAAGTAATGTTGGAATGTGTATCTCCTACACTTCCATGGGATAGCATTTTTCATCATCTCATTAAGAAAAGACTGAAAAGTACTTTATTGAGATTTGAATATAAATTGAGGTAAGCCAAGCAATCAGACTAGCTTGGGAGAATTTCATTTGGTGTAATTACAAAATTAATAAATAAAATTTGGGAGGATTAGTTAACAATCTATTTCAATTTGATTTTCAGATTATACTCTCCCATTTTCTTATTGTTACACTTCAGTGTTAATCACTGACCTGACTACCAAGGTAAGCATGTGGCTTTCTGAACACCATCAAGTGCTTCCATGTGCCAGTGGTTTTGCCTTCTCATTCTAAGAAACTTGTCCATTACGAAACCAGGTCAGATCTCAAAGACAACAGAAAATAACCACTTGCTGCTCCAATATCCACTGCGCTCACTCACTGCCACTACAAAGCACCACCATTAACTTCATACACTAACAAACAAACAAAGTGAAATATTAAAACCCAAAATGGAGAGTCACAAATTAACTAATGACATGCTCAGGATAGTTGTCTTCCTCGGAGATACAGCCCATTTCCACACGAACAAAACCAATTCCTAGGCTGCCTCAAAATAATCACCAAGTTGTACTTTTAGTTACTTCTCTCTCAGTCTTATTAGATATTGGTGCTGATAG
>JAOEHY010037402.1:77260-89760 GCA_025447955.1 Psilopsiagon aurifrons | reverse complement strand
AGTTGTTAAAACTGGCAGGTCGTGGTACAAAGAGACTCCTACGCTTCCTGGTAATGACTGCACAGGTTGGTAATTACTTAAAACCAAAATGGAAAAATCCTCATAAAAGATAAATTCACCATTTGATTCATTAGGAAGAGGTTGCAGATCTCCTGCCTGTAAGTATGAACACAAACAGTGACACCACTCACAGAAGAAAAATGGGTGAACAAGATACAGTTTTGTAGACACTGTATTAAGGAAACACACTGCAACTTAATTTGGGTAACATCCCCTTTTAGCAGTGCTTATTATACATGGAAAGGAAGGTATGTATGCTATCCTCCACTGGCTACACAAAGCAGCATACACAGTCACCTGAAATATTCTCAAAAAGTTAAATCAAGAAGATAGATAAACGATTCAGCACGTCACAAGCCAAAAAGCTGAATTTTCAGGTGAATACAAAAGAGAGCAAAAACTGTCTTTCTGAGTAAAACTCTTACAAATAAAAAAAAAAAATCAAGGTGGAGCACCTATGTGACAAAATTTAGACTGGTACTTGAAACATACTGTTAAAAATCCTTTGAAACTTCATTCCTGTTACTGCGTTCAAACATTTTTGTTATGATGAACAAGTGACACATGCTGATGCCCTAATAATTGTACTTTCAGCACACAGCAGAAGGCAGACAGCTTTTCAGGCTGGACAACCATGCTTTACTGCTATTTTGCAAACCTACTGTAAGAACTATTGTCTTGGTTTTAAAGCCCAGCTAGTAACTCAGAACCATGCAGCTGCCCACTCACTCCCCCGGCTTCTGCTCCCAGAGGGATGGGGAGGAGAATCAGAACGTAACTCCCATCGGTTGAGTTGGGAGTAGCTGCGCTGTCTGTTACTTTGCCATCAGATCCAGAGACATCTTCTTCCCTTTGAAGGTGTTGGATAGTGTTGAACAGGGCTCTGTAAGCGTAGGCCAAGCCCCAGCACATTGCCATGATTTGTCTCTCTCTGATATGACCAGGATGACAATACACCTCATTTAAGTGTTTTACTAGTTTTTCTGGATTTTGCACTTGTTCAGTGGGGAAGTTCCAAAGCACTGGAGGGGCCCACTGGCCTAGATACTTGCCCATACTATCCCACACACCCTGCAACTCATGACTGTCCAGCCTTGGGAAAAATCTCTTGCTCCTCCCATACCGTCATCTAACCCTAGATGAGGCCCAAACCTGACTCTGCTTAACTTTCAAAATCAGGCAGAATGGTCACAGGTACACACTCTGTATGTGTGCCGTATGAGCACCAACAGTGTGACTGATCCCCACCATAATCAGCAGGCAGGACTCAAGGGTACCCAAAGGCCATTCAGAATATTCAGAACTCTCAAATGATGCTGTAAATATTCTGGTGGGGGAGCTGGGAGCACAAAGGGAACATCTTCTTCATAGGCTGACCACCCAAGCAGGGAGAAAAAAAGATGTGTAATTGCTGAACACTTCCATTATATACCTCCCAAAGTACAGATGTGATGACCACACTAAGAATGCAAGCCAGATCAGTTTCATGATCAATGAGACTATTGCATTTCAAGTTATTACCATAAAGTACAGCGAAAAAAGAACCTTAGGCCAAGACCCCCAGCTGATAAACATTAAAACAGCAAATACCAGCTGTAAGTAAGGTACAACATGCTGAAACTCTGATATCAAGAGCAACAACTTTGAGAGCCAATAAACCAGCACTGAGATGGGTGACTATTAATCCGAAACAATGGATGCTTATCTGAAATACGATCAGACACACACTGGTCAGATCTGTCGTTATCTCAACCCTTTGAGCCCCATGTCTGGAGACACAAAGAATTGTCATGGTTTAAGACCAGCCAGCAACTCAGAGCCATGTGGCTGCTCTCCCACTCCCAACTACCCCCTTCCTCCCCCTGCTCCCAGAGGGATAGGGAGGAGAATCGGAAGAATGTAACTCCCATGGGTTGAGATTAAGAGCAGTCCAGTAACTAAGGTATTAACACAAACCACTGCTGCTACCACCAATAATAATAATGATAAGGGAAATAACAAGAGAAGAGAATACAACCTATTACCACCCACCAACAGATACACAGCCTGATCCGAGCAGTGATCTAGCCCTTCCTGGTAACTGCCTCCAGTTTATATACTGGGCATGACATGCTGTGGTATGTAATACCTCTTTGGTCAGTTTGGGTCAGGTGTCCTGTCTCTGCTTCCTCCCGGCTTCCCCTCCTCCCTGGCAGAGCATGAGACTCAGAAAGTCCTTGGCCAGAGTAAACATTACTTAGCAACTAAAAACATCGGTGTTATCAGTGTTGCTCCTAGGCTGAACGTAAAAACCGCAGCACTGCACCAGCCACTAAGAAGGACAAAAATGACTGCTACTGCTGAACCCAGGACAACTACTCAGCTTTCAGACATTAGTTCATTGGAGACTTTGCTTTCTATATCCCCTTGTGCCAATTAAATAATGAATCCTTTCAGTAGCAATTTATAAAATATTAAAAACTTCACTTTCACTTTACCTTAAAGTTATCATAAAAAACAAACTAATTTGCAAAAGAAGAAGGTCATAACTGCCTGAAAAGGAAACAACTTTGCTAAGACTTAAGAATTGGGGGAAGGAGGGCACAATTAAGGCCTTATACTAATAATATTAATAGACTTGCACTCTTTGTTCAACTCAAAACTAATACAAATGCAAATTTTCAGGAGGGAAGCCTTACTACATAAATTAGTTTCAACAGAGGATCTCTAAGACCTTGCACCTATTGGTCCTATATACCCTGAAGGAGCTAAAAGCCTTTGTGAAGAAGTAAGCTGATTTTCTATTTCAAAATTCTTTTTTGGAATCATTAAAGCAATACAAGAAGAAGATGTCTCATACAATACACTGAAGGAGGCAAAGAGATCCTCTCTACCATGGGATCAGCAAAGTCACACTCCAAGAAACTTTTAGAAGTATTAACTCACTTCATGGATCTAGCTAGCTCCTTCCTCAGCATTGCTTCTATTTATGATACTTACATGATCAGCAGCACTGCAGCATGTGAAAAAAAAAGTCATACTGCTTTTCACAACATACAAATATGGTGGAGCATCCTGGTATTCCCATTTTTCAGACAGGAATATGGAATGAGGGAAAACTTAACTGCAAAATATTCTAATTGAAAAACTATTTTCAAAGTATTTTCTCAGTATTCTTACTCTTTAACATTCCTTTTGCCTGTGAACTTGAGTATCTGATTAAGTACCTCTCTGGTCTAAAGGCTAATATTAAAACCTTTCAAGTACATCTATAGCTACTCCTCATACAGTTTTGTGGCTCAGGTATGTAGCTGTAAATATTTCAGAGATTGCTTCATTATAATCATAGGCCTTTCACGTAAGGATGTGTGAAAATACACTAATAATCATGAAATTATTACAAAATGTGCATAAGCAGACAAAATGAGTTTGCAGATAACACTGAGAAAATAAAATCTCTTTAGTGATTCAAACTTCTGCAAACAGGTTTAGATTCCTCCTCCCCCTCAGGACATGTAGAAGAGAGAATTATGCATGGAATAGTCAACGCAAAACACAGCTACCACCATGTGTGTGAGATTATTCTCATTCTAATTTGAACAGACTCAGTATTGCATGTTTTGTTCCCCTGCTGTTATTTCAGTGCATCAACTACAATTACTTGAAAATATATTACTTGCAGTAAATAGTTCAGAAAGAAAATTATACATTTTCAAAAAGGCTACTCTAGCAAATGCCAATCCTTTCCAACAAGAAGCATGAAGACACAGCTCAGACTTTTGGGTATTCAAAAGCATTACCCTTTACACCAAACAACAACCTGTCAAATGTGCAGTCACCTCCTTTAGTTAAGGTGCTTCTAAGAAATACCTTAAGATTCACCCCTGAAAAATGCTCTGCATCTGCATTTTCTACTGAATGAAATACTATTCCCAAAAAGTATTCAACATCTCAAGCAGTGCCAACCCTGCCTTCAGAGGACACAGCTCCTTTCACAAGTAGTCAGGGTCCTGCTCCCTACACAAGTCCTCCATGAGTCACCTCATCCTCTGCATACAGTAGCAACCACCTCCCATGTGCAACTTTCATTCTTCATTTAATCTCCACCAACGCTGTCCACAGCTTTTTCTGGTGTCTGTTGCACCCTCCAAAGTCCAAATAAAAGAGAGGCGGTGACAGTTTTCATACTAAATGCTCCTATCTGTGCTTTCAGCTCCTAAACATCATCTTAACATACGTAAACGTCTAGCTTGAGACCAATCTTCCTCAGGCTTTTATTTCACGGTAAATGTGATGCTCAGCTGTTTCTTAAACACCACAGTCATTGTCTGTGTATCTGAATATTGTTCTATAGGCATCCAGATTACACCACTTCTGGAGCACCAGCTCACGATGCTGCTCTCCGGATGACAGCGCGCCAGTTTGCTCCATTAGGTGTAAGGACACTCAGCAGTTGCACACACCATGCTTTGTTTTACAATGCTGCACGAGTACTAACCTGCCTGGCACCCTGCGAGTGAGTGAAGTATTACTCTCTATTTTACAGACAAGAAACAGGCAGTTTAAGTGATTTGCCCTGGGCCACACATCATGGCACTGTACAGCCAGGACTACAAGAATGCTCTAACTGCAGCCAGCCTGCAGAGTTGCTCACTCCTGCCCTGCCTGCAGGAAGCCAAAGGACCGACCTTTCTCCTGGTTGGCCAAAGAGGAGACATTTCCATGGCCAAGACCCCATGAGGAAGGGATCTCCTAGAAAAGAGTTTGTGAACCTAACTGCAGCGGAAGCTCAGGGTTTGGTGTTTTCACTTGCCACCACACATCCTAAACATCTCCAACATAATTCACTGAATCTTAAAATGTACTCTGAGTGAAAAATAATTCGCTTTACAAACAACAGGGTTTTTTTAGTTGAGACTCCCATAAAAATACCAGTGGAGCAAGAGAGGCTCCATAGTCTCCTCCTCTTACTACCCTGTGGTTTAAGCTTCTTAGAGCTTTTTAAGACGGATTGAACCAGAGGCCGTTGTCCAACTTTGTCACATCCAATAATCTGAGAGAAGTCTGACATGGCTTTCAGGTGAACCCGAGTGGTTCCTATTTACATGTCCCAGCTAAACTGCTCAGAAAGACAGCTCAGTGCCACAGACATGCCAGAGTCTCTAGGACTGTTTTCTAGGACTGCCAAAAGGAATAGATACTTGAATCAGAAATCACAATACATACGTTTCCTCAGCACAGCATCCTCTGAATATTTACAGACAGCAAGATTTCTTTACATTTAGCTCATTCTTTCCCAGCTCCCTTATTAGTCAGAAAGAACTGCACCAGATTTCCTTACACCATGATTAGCTGCTTTTAAGAAGCAGCCCTCTGCTTGCTGCAAATACACTGGCAAAGAAGAAACATAACTGGGGAGCACATTTCATATTGTTGAAATGATGTCCACTGAAGCCAGATTTTACAAGACATGACAACGTACTAATGCCAAACTGACACAAATTCTCATCTACGCGTTTTGGCTTTAATGGGTTAATTAGCTTGGCTGGATACAAATTTTAATTATCTGAGTTTGACATTAATGTCCTTGGAGTGTTGTCTATAAGGATTTGGGGAATCATAGACATTATTTTAGTTACTTCTGGAAACTGTGTGTTACACTGGGATTTAAATAGTAAGAACAGACAAGAACAGAGAGAACAGGTTGATCTATTTTGAAAAGTCAGACTTTGTGAAACAGGACAAACTGAAATGAAGCTGAAGCCTGGCCTACCTTGCTAGGTTCAGTTAGTATTTGGGGGAGTATCATGGATATAACATAGCAGGGGAGCTGGAACTAGATGATCTTTAAGCTCCCTTGCAAACCAAACCATTCTGTGATTCTATGGTAAGCCATTTCTAGCACAATTACAACTGACCCCTGAACAAAACAAGAACACCTATCATGCAGTCTGGTATTGCAGCATGTTAACATTACTGAGGCTGGAGGTAAAGTATGATGCAATCTAGTGCACCTACTCCACTCCTGAATCCTTTGGAAATAGGAGGTATTTCCTTGCAGAAGCACAGCACTGCAGTAAGCACTACAAAACAACTAAGAGAACTATTAATGGATCAAGTTATGTCATGCTATTTTAAGTACATTACTTATTTTCTTGCTTTGAAGGGTCTGCACCAGTAGATCAATCATCTGAGGATTTCTAACTATACTTCAATAAATACATATTTAATTTGCACCAAAATATGTTTTCAGTCAATAATTTTTCAGTAAACTATCACAGGTTAGTTGAAAGAAGATCTGCAGTTCTGAAGAAAGAAGTGTCTACTAAGAGCCTTTCAAAACATCCTTTCCTGGTTTTCTATTCTTTTTCTGTTCATTTTCCTAGAGATGCATTTGTTTTAAGATTCAAAAGGGAATCCCAAAAAGCAATTTGCTTTTTGTGTATATGGATTTAAGCTCTCTGTGCTTGCAACCACATAAATAACTTAATTCTTCATAACAGCAACTGCATTAGTTTATAAAATGCAACACAACCCTTTGTGCAGCAGCTTTGCACCTTTTAATGACAACCTTCATTCTATTGTCCATGTTCCCTTGCTATTAAAACCAAAGTCATTTGGATTTTCTTCGGAAAAAAAATGTATAGATAATTTGGCTTTAGGAACATAAGAAAATGCAACAAATTTCTCTTTTAGGTTCACACACCTGTGTAATTGCTAGAATTGTATGAACACACTTAAATTCCTCCAAAACGAAGGAGGGTGGTATTCAAACAACCCCTCTCTTGCCCCCCAAGAATTACAAAAGGCTAGAGGCTTTGTTGAATCACAGCAGATAACCTACAGAAAGGAGTCTGTGCTCCTCACTTTCTTCCCACTGTGTTCTGGTTAAAATACCTGGACTATGGCCCTGAGAGAAAGCCAACACCTCCTGGGAACTGCAGAGCAAATCTAGAGCACTTAGCACTGCCCCTAACCAGCTCCTGAGGTAACAAGGGTAAGGACGGAACTGATGGAGGTTATAAAACTAAAAAGTGATCATTGTTGCAAGGAATGGTAAACATACGTTCAAAAGCAGAGAAAGAAAATTCTCCAGCATGCAGAAAAATAACAGATATTTATTTTTTTTTAAGTCAAGAAAAGCAATAGCTAGATTTCTCTGTAACATTGCCCACAATTTTGTCCTTTCCCCCCCCAAAAAAGTGAGTAGGCAAGTTTGTGTTACAATCTTTAGAATACAAAGGAAGTTATTTTCACCCCTGAATGAAACATTAAAAACCTCTAAAGGCCTCACTCATTCACAGATGCAAAGATGCAAAATGGAAAGCTTTCCTATCTTACATTTTGGAGACAATATCCTTTTTTTCTGGAAATGCTGATAACGAACAAATTCAAACTGGTCCTCACCCGCCTGGATGATCTTATTTATTAAAAACAATGGTATCTGTTAAACCCCATATACTAAGCTATCGGTCAATTTTGATTGACACAAATATTTGTATTAAAGATTACATACTGCAATTTACAATTGGGTACTATCACAATACTGTATGTTAATGTAATCAGTATTTTCATTTCATTAATTCATTTGCAGCATGACACTGCAAGGGTATTCTTACATATACTGAAGACACAATTGCTAAGTAGTTCAACAATTCTCCTTTAAGTGGGATTTTTTTATCTAATACATTTTTAACACAATAAAACCACTCCTAGTTCCATGCACATATTTTAATTTCCCATCTTTTTAAGTGTTTAGACACTTGGAATACCTAGCATCCTGAATTAATCCACAAATATTTACAAGAAAAATCTATTCAATTTCTTTCTATAGTAACTACCACAGGGACTATTGTAATGAAAAATTTCCCATCTTAAAGAATTAATGCGATTACTGATACAGAGAAAAAATGTAATTTATATCATCACAAACACGTAGAAGATA
The DNA here is from genome assembly GCA_025447955.1 of Psilopsiagon aurifrons. Lineage (NCBI taxonomy): Eukaryota > Metazoa > Chordata > Aves > Psittaciformes > Psittacidae > Psilopsiagon > Psilopsiagon aurifrons. The sequence goes on along the minus strand of JAOEHY010037402.1, from coordinate 81,776 downwards.
TAATCCCATATTCACAGAAAGAATCTTTATTCCCTCTTTGAATTCTGAGACAATACAGTCTTGCCTTGAGGAGAACAGAAATATTATGAAGTACCTTAAGCAAGATAATTGTAAGAGAAAAACCTACAATTGCATTATTGTTGTGCTAAACTGTGACATACTTAAAAAGCTAATTTCTTTTATTATAATGGAATTTGGCGTGCATATCCTTTAATCTCCTTCACTATTTCTTGACATTTTTCACACAAACATGTGTGTAATGTGTTTCCCATTATCTGTACTACCTGTCTTAACTGCAACAAATTTAAAACAATTAAAAATATATTTCACAATTCCATAAACTTCACTGGATTTACTTTTTTTTAACAGTTTTGGAATCAAGTGAACATCTAGGATGTCACAAAAATGCACAGCAAATAAAGACCTGCTGTAATTCAGATATTATTCAAGAAGACATGATCAATATTTGATGAAAAAGTAACATTTGACATGAGTGACTGTCCCAAATTTTACCAAATACATTTCAACCAATCACAGTGCTGAACAGTCTGCATCTAAATGAAAAGCTAAGCAAACAAAAATGTAGCCCCAAAATAGGACTTTCTACAGCTACGTCAGTTAGAGTGCATTTATAATGCAGTACAGTCACTCTTCAATTATTCCTTTCAGTTAAATAAATTTTAACAAAGAAATTCATCTGCTGTGTCTGGGCATTTCTCTATTCCATAGACACAAGCATTCTTTTCACTCATTCACCTTTAAAAGGCAAATTTAACAAAACTACTAAGACAAAAAAGATGACCTAATTAGTACAAAGTAATATTTAAAGCTTTTATATATAGTACACTCTTATTGCTACCCCTAAGTTATAAGGCTTTATGCTTACTGACATGATTTGATTTATCTGGCACTATTACTGCTTAAGCGTGAAAATTCATATTGTCCATTCTTGTATGAATCCAACACACACGGGAGGAATCAAACTGTAAAGAAAATTTTCTGTGAACCTTGATTAAATTAACTGTTAGGGCAGAAGCATCCTCAAAGGCAAACAGGGTCACCCTAGTGACTAGAGGCCTTCAGCAGGCAGACCCTTACAAAACCAGCCAAAGGCAATAAAGAAAACTCCCCAGAACCAGCAAGAAACAACACTCAGAAGTAAGTTACAGGAGTCTCTTACCCTTTGCTATCTAAGCACCAGTCCCACTGGAGAACTTAAGCACCAAGCAGATGCTTTCCGACTCCTCACCATTCAGGAGAGTAGGACACAATGAACAATGAAAATGTGTACCTTGCATTTATTTCCTTACAACTATTAATTTATGCTATAGTACTGAATTATTAGTGCCATAGTAATTGAGTTCATTTTGGTTATATGAACATATTTGACCAGCTAGTTATGAAAAAAATACCCATTTAAATTAGAATAATATTGACTAAAAAAAATGTAGGTCACTGAAGAAACAAACCAAGAAACAAACCTTGCCAACTATCTATTCAGGAAGCAATTCTAGCACACTCTTTGCTCTGTTCAAACCCCAATTCCTATACATCAAGGCCTTCAAGCACACACGCTGACCGTAAGTACATGCTTAAAAAAACTTTGCTGTGTTAGGACCTTCCGACTGGCACACCGGACATTCAGGACTGTTTGCAGTGTAATCCTCTGCAGGAAGCATGACCTCTTTTCCAGTGTGCGTGACCTACGCATAGAATTTATGTCCAAAACAAAAAGATTATGCACCAAAAAATCAATTCACATTGTATGAATGTAATGATACCAGTATACATCACCCTGTAACCAAGCATACATCACCATATATGCCCACAAAATGACAGTGAAAACAGAAGTCATACCTATAAAAATAGCTACACAAAAGAGACTTTAAACTACTGCTTGTGAAACATCAGTCTTCCACATTTGTGCCACAAGTGGCAAATTCACATTATCCAGCAATGGCCTACAGGTCTTTCACATACACAACCATTTTTCCTAATTAAACTAATAAAATGACCAATATATTCCTCTAACTTGCCCTTATTTAGTGTAGAAATTGTTGAAAGAATTTATGTCATTGTATTTTTTAAAGCAGAAATATGTATCTATAAAAGAAAGCAATTTTTTTACACTCGTATCTACTAATACGGTTTTTGTCATCCGAAACTGAATGTGGTCCTTTAAAGAAAAAGTTTTTAGTTAATATCTGTGTTTTGGAGCCTCCCACTGGCAGCCATCACACAGCTGAAGTGAATCACCAGCTGCATGAAGGGTTTATATCCAGCATCAAAGACTATTTTGCTTTTAGAAATTAGTATTTCTGAGTTCGTATTTTAAATGCAATTTAAAAGATCATAAAGGAAAGAATTCAGCATTTATTGTGTGTCTCCCAGCAGACTACTTAATGTTCAAACATCTACTATGCAAAGGTCAAACGATTTCACTGAAAGAAATGGTGACAAAAAAAAAAATATCCCGCAGCACTGAAAAAAGTATCAGATGTTCAAGGAAAAAGATATGGACCTGAGATCGCACAAGAGTCACAATAAAAAATGTAGATTCAGCTCAGTAAAACAGAAAATTGCAAAGTTGTGTCAGAACAAGACTAAGACAACAGGTAAAATACAAATTATGTACTTTTGGCAATGTTCTTCATAAAGTAGTATTTTAAAGTAATACAGCAAATGAATTTTTATTAAAAAAAAGACTTTTCTTACACAAATATTGCTTGCACAGGGTTGAGTTAAAAAAACAAACATACCCCAAAGCTCTGGGGTATTCTGCTGCAGGCAGCACATGGATAGCAGAACTCAAACAAAAATCCAGTGTAAACAGTTGTGGAACCTGTAGCAGCCACAGGGTAAAGCTGCAGTAAGCACTCATTCAGGAATGAGACAGATTACAGGTAAAACCAATATAAAAAAAAAATTACTCAAATGCTTATCTGAAGCAAGCAGCAAAGGCTACTAGGTACTAATTCATTTTCCATTTCATTGTGCTTTTCCTTCCTTGACATTTACATCAAATATTTTAGGCACTCATTCCTTCCAACATAAAGAGGTTCCAAAGTGCACCATGCATACCATTTCCTGGTGGCCCTGGCTCTTCAAAGCCAAGATCTCACCAACAACTAAAAAGAGCCCGAAACACAACCAGAAACTGCCTGTCTGCCTCTGTGACGAGCTACTACAGAAGATGAATCTAGTGGTCCCCAACAGCACATCTGGGGAGATCCAGTGGATCTCCATACCAGTGGACAGGAACGTCAAGGACAGGAGGCAGAAATGCATCTAAACAGCAAGTGAGAAACAAATAAACAAATGAACCAACAAGCAGGAGTAAAGCATGTGCAGAGGAAGTGGAAAATTACAAGGAGAAATTAAAAAAAATGACTAAACTAGAGAAAGCAGCAAAGACAAGAGAACAGAATACACGTTTATAGTATCTACAGAGAATATACAAACAGAACATAAGGTTACTAAGAGCAAAAGTACAACGTGATGTTCACTTTCTGGAAGAAAACACAGCATTTCTCATGTTAAAGAAAAACAGAAGGCTTGTTTGGCTCGTTTTTTTCTTTTCTTTCTTTTGCACAGAATAAATGAATGAATCTTGGGTGATCTTGTATTCTAACATCTAATAACAAAACCTGATTTTTGGTAACTTAAGCTGATGCATCACTGGAAAAGAAAAAAATACCGAGCTAGATCTTTAGAAAAATTACACATATGCAATAAAATACAACGTAAAGGTGGAAAATCAGGTGCTAAACTGATACTACATCTGAACGAGAATTCTGACAGCGAGCTCACAAAAACACAGTGTAGATGCTACTGATTTATTAATACAAAGACACATTAACTTTGACTATAAAATTATGTTCAGAAGCATACATACGTTTTTTTCTGTGCTCAACCAGCTCAACAGCCTGCTTTGCTGAGCATTTGGAAAACCAGTTGTCCCCAAGCAGAACAGTAACCTCATTGGTGTGGACAAGTTTTCCTGGCATGAAGGCAAGAGGTCCAAAAGGTACCTGTGAAAGGCAGAGAAGAAACTACTAAAAACCACGAATAAAAATAAAACCCAGTCATTCATGTCTTAGTTTTTAACAAAAACTAAAATACAGAGTTAACAAAATAAAAATTCTACATCAGTTATTTAATGACTAATCCCTCATATACATTCAAATTACCAGATCCATTTAAATTTAGTATCGTGCATAAAATATTAGAAACATGATACTGAATTAGACCTCACTTGGAGTACTGTGTGCAGTTCCGGGGTCCTCAACATAAAAAGGACATGGAACTGTTGGAACAAGTCCAAAGGAGGGCTCCGGGAATGATCATGGGACTGGAGCACCTTCCGCATGAAGACAGGATGAGAAAGTTGGGGCTGTTCAGCCTGGAGAAGAGAAGGCTCCGTGGAGACCTCAGAGCAGCCTTCCAATATCTGAAGGGGGACTATAGGGATGCTGGGGAGGGACTCTTCATTAGGGACTGTAGTGAGAGGACAAGG
>JAOEHY010037402.1:1517-77160 GCA_025447955.1 Psilopsiagon aurifrons | reverse complement strand
TCTGGACTTGTTCCAACAGTTGCATGTCCTTTTTATGTTGAGGACACCAGAACTGCACACAATACTCCAAGTGAGGTTTCACGAGAGCAGAGTAGAGGAGCAGGATCACCTCCCTCGACCTGCTGGTCACACTCCTTTTGATGCAGCCCAGGATATGATTGGCTTTCTGGGCTGCGAGTGCAAACTGCCAGCTCATGTTCATTTTCTCAAAGCATACAAGCTTTGAAAGTCTAAAAATACATCAAGTCAATCCTAGGGTTTTCTTGTCCTACAATCCTGCTTCCTCCTCATGCCAAATCTAAGTATTTCAGAGGTAAGCTGACTGCTGATGTGTTTAGATTTTATTTTTCCAGATATCTTGATAGAAAAAGCAAAAAAAAAATTTTCAACTCGGCTCACAATTTTTGTCATAAAAAATAAAAAAATATTTTAGCTGAAAGTAAGAATGAAATCTCCAGAAAACCATTTCCACTATGATATTAAAATAATAGCATTTTAAAAAGTGTTAAATAATGTTTAATGATAACATACCTTTTGCACTGTGGAAAATTTGGGGGTTTGAAAGTTTTCTTAAAATAAATATTTTGCACAAATTTAAATCCAAATATATTGCAAGAATTTACAATCATACAAATTCTCCATATAAAACAAGTACCATGTTTTCATGAGTAAATACCCAAAATGCATATACTTTTTCCCATACATATTTTTGATAGAACGAGTTTCATCTAATAATGAAGAGGACTTCTGTTTTGTCCATGCAATCATAACTGAGCAGTTCAACTATCTATGGGGATATAAAAGTAAATAATTTAATATTTTCAAAAAGCAGAAAAGGATTTGGAAAGGTCAAATTTAATGACAAAAAATCAAAACTATTCTATTACTGCATGCATTATGAGTTGCTGACAGAGACATACTTACTATGTGCTTTTAAGCTAGAAAATTACTGGCCCTCACTTTTTGTCCTCTTCCAGAGACGGATCTCAAACAAGAAACTGGAAAGCGGCATTCTGCTTATCTTCTCTGCGAAAGAAGAATGGTACAGGGCATTACAGTACGACTTTCTGTATTTTCCACAATTCCTATCACTCTGTTTTCTTAGAATTAAATAATTTACTTTATTCTGGGACAAATGAGAAAAGTCAACTCTGTTCCCAGTGCTGTACAGGTTTTGCATACAGTGCAGTCTCCAGTTCAGTAATATGCATGAATCCTTGCAAAATCCAAGCAAGACATTTCCATTTACAGTCCAACAGATTTGTCTTGTTATCTCAGTCATTAAAGGATGAAGATTTCCCTTCCCTTCCTCCCTTGATTTAACCACTCAGGGCGTAAAAGGAAGTGCACTGTAAAAGGAAGTGCTCATTTTTCAATGAGACGCTTAACAACTTGTGAAATCCTTTGGGCCCAAGGTTGCTTACCAGGGTAAAGGGGGTAGGATTTGGTATTTGTTTTCAAACATTAACAGATGTAAAATATACTACTAGGGAAGAACTACAGACCTGCTGGATATCTTTTACTTTCATAAACACTAGGAGATATTGCCTCATATGGTTCTCCTGTAAGAAATCTGAAATAGGAAAACCAGGTGATGGATGGCTAGGCACTTAAAAGACAGAGAAACATGCTATGCCAGAGGAGCAGCTTGTATTTACTTTAAAATCTTATAGCATGAGTGAGAAAACATCCTTTACATTTCATCTGCCTGACCTTTCCAGTTTTTTGTTTCTTCCTTTTGTAAATTTTAGTTTGGATTTCATATAAAGACCTCTTCTTTTTTTTCTCTCATCCTTAATTAGTTTGAATGTCAAACCTGCTCAGTAATCAGACTGCTTTGGGTAGTAATGAAGGCAAATAAATAATTCTTAACCTTTCTTACAGAGATCTGGAGACCCTTCCAAAACCAATTAAGACTTGTCTCATTCACTGCTATTAGCCAAGGTCTTCAAGCTAAGTTTCCAAACTTGCATAAAGGGGGCAGTGTGAGAAAGTACTTTTCCCTACTTACAGTCTGAAAAATTTCTAATTTTAGAGTATGTTATAAGTTGGAGAAAAGAAGATAAATTAGGCAATGCAGATTACACTTTGTTGCAGCTTGGGAGGCTAGGAGGGTATGAGCTGGATTTCCCCATGCTGGTTCATTTTTTTTCCTTTTTTTCTTTCTCCTTTCTTTTACGGTGGTTTGCCACCTGTCTGGCCCATATTTCTACTGCAGATATTTTTTGAATGGTGACTAAACCCAACAATAATAAAAATGCCTCAGTCTATCATAACATACAATACAAAAGAATGGCAAAAAATAATCCAATTTGTCTGCAAATATTGGAAGATAAATCTTGCTGTCCCGATGTGTAGGTTTTGGTCTATTATCCGCATTGCTTCTCTTGTCAATGTCCTCTCACCTGAAAACACAATTTCTTTACACGACATCAACATGGAAGGGGAAATATCATCCCCAATATGTAACTGCTCTAATTCTTCCTAGGCCAAATAAGCTTTTGCGCTATGGGTTTATCACTGAACTTTCTCCTTTTGCTGCTGTCAAAGACCATATGACAGGACTTAACTCACTGTAAGCTGCATGACATTGTACTCCTGTGCCTGTCTGTGGTCTCTCTTTGCAGTATTATCATAAACATCAGTGCCATAAAACAAAAAGCTTAAGATTAAAGACAGACATGATCAACTGGACCCTTCAGAAAAGGTGTATGGAAACATTAAGCATGAAGATCTAAAAGGCCACAGACTAGTTTCAGGTGGGCTTAGAAAGCATCAGTCTTTGGGAATATCAACCAAGCTTAGAAATGTGAATATGTGTGACTCTACATATCCATAGGTATAAACATATCTCTACTCAAATACCATTTGAAAAATAAATAGCACAAAAAGAGAAAATGTATGCAGTTTAAATGATTTGGTTTTTAAAGAATTTGTAAGGGAACTTAAGTAAGCTTTGTTTCCTTGGCTATATTCTTTGTAAAAAAGGGAAGGTTTAAAAAAAGTGCTCTCAGCTGGAAGCATGCCCTTAGCCATTAAATGCCAAAATGAATGCAGGATGTCAGCTCTGACAATCTGTCAGAAAGAGAGTTAAAAACACTTTTGTTCCAAGAATAAGATATATTCAAAAGTTTTGCCTTGAAATTAAACACACACACCCCCACCCCAGACCTCCCTGGGCCTGTCTCTCAGTCAGGGCAAACATATCTCCTTTTATATAAGCAATTTAGATCACCTGAATACCTAATCTCCTTTTCTGTACATGACCATTTTTTATTCAGTGCTTACTTAGACTCATGCGAACATCATAATAAATCAGTCACTCCAAATAACTTCAAGAATAACAAGCATTACAAATTAATAATGTCATGCTGGTCCTTAATTTTGATAACCAAATAATTTGCATTAGTGAACATACTTGCTACATAGTTGCTATGTTATATTTATTTTATATGCAGCAGTAACAATGTGTTAGAAGCCAGTTCCCATTCTTTCACAGCTGCTCAATATTTGACAGATGTGCAATTTCATTCTTTAGGACTGCCATGACTACCACTAAACCATGTCACTGAGGGCCTCATCTACACAGTTTTTGGACGCTTTTCCTTTAGTAAGTTGAGAACTGTGATGCTAGATAATTTCTAACATGTTATGTCAATTTTAGATTATCAAGATATATCAAACAGCACAATTTACCAATAAGAAACCAATATTCATGTTTCTTATTTGCAGTCAAGCAAATTGAATAGAGGAAAGGCCATGTTATACAAGTCATGAAGTAAGTGTTAAAACTCAGAATAGAATAAAGAGAATAAATTATACAAATACTCTGCAGCACAAGTCTTATTTTCGTGCCAGTGGATTTGATATAACACCTATTAGGATGTGATAACATTACATGCATTTATAGATACATACAGACAAAAAGGTAGACTGACACTTTTTGATTTGGAAATGATACTCACCATAAGTATAAATATTTTTAGACCCTAAAATCATGAACCGGTCTTAAAGATGAAATACTTTGCATTCAAGCTTGTTATCCTCTCTGAAAATAAAGGCCAACAGTACATCACATACTTGTAACAAGGCAACTGTGCTGCCATTTTAGTCTTTTTTCAGAACTTGTATCTACTGTTCAGAAGCTTCAGAGGAAGATGTGATATATTTTAAACAGTGAAGAGATGAAGTCATACTTGAATCTGGAATATTTTACTTCTCATGTTCTATGTCTCCTGATTAAGAGCCAGCATCCTGCAATCAGCAGCTCCTCACCTCAGTACCAGTCATGAGACTCACGGATCTTCCTGTCTTCAGTCTCTGCTCTTTCTCTGAAGAACTGGTGCTTTTTATCCACAGGAAAGAGAGATCAGTCATTAAAGTAGTGCTGCTGAGGGGCTAGGGACATTGTGCAGCCAGGTGGATAACTTCAAAAGGAATTACCAACTGCTGTCTGCATTTCCAGACAAAAATGAGGATTTGGCAGTTTTAGCCTTTGGCAGCCTTTGGCCTGACGGCCATTTGTTCTCTTTTCTGGTGCTCCATCTGCTCCCTGGTTGGATCAACCAGAAAATCAAGTTGTGGCAGAAACGACGGGTATGTACAGCTAAAATTACTGATAAAAACCCTGCAATCTCCCCCATGTAGTGATACTTGGGGTTTGGAGACACACCTATGAATTCCTTTTTATCAGAGCTTGGCTGGCATAGAACAACTAATAGATGTGAACTGTTCCCTCAGTACAGCAAACAAACAAGTCTAATTCTGAAGCCTATTTAATGAACAAGATCTACTAGAAGCAAGATCTGTATTAGTGAACATTTTACATCTTGGGAGCATGAGATGAGATCCAGTTTCTAGCCCCTGCTGCTGCCAATGAAGTTTTGCACCAAATAGTCAGCAGATGGATTAGAGCAGTATAGATGCCTCTCATGACCATGCTTGACTGCTCTCTCCTGCTCATCTGTTAATCTTTTCTTTAATGCAACAGACCCCCCCAAAAGGAAAAACTGCTAAATCCACTATCCTGAAAGGGTCAATAATTTGGTCATCCAGGATCTCTACTGTTAGATGCTAAGTAGGAAGAGGAAGGCATGGAACTTTGGTACTCCATATCTTAAGCCCATATAGACAGACTTAAGACTGTTTAGACTTTTTTCAGTAAAAGGAAATACCATCCCACCATCAACAGCTACCATATTTCTATAAGGAGGACACCAGCAAGTTACCATCAGGAACACATTCCCAAGGGAAGGTGTTACTGAACTTGTGAGATTTTGTGTTGCTCTCCTCTCAGCATTTTTTTAGTGACTAGAACTGAGCATCTCACTGTACGCTGCTTGTATTCCCCAGCCATTCAAGTCCCCCTGACTGCTGCATAGGCAAATTAACACCGAGTTACACCTCCTTCTTTGCATAATAAGCCTAGACTTGAGATGCCTCAACGCATATTAAGCCTACACTTGAGATGCCTCAATGCCCAGCTTCCTGGCATTCCTTTCTGTCCCAAATTCATAGATACTTCAGATGAGAACTGTAATCTTTGCAGTTTTGAGAAAAAAGCCTGCCCAACATAACACAACTACATATGCATCTTTTCGGTTTTCTTTATTTATATTTTTTTAGTTCAAGAATTACACACTAGCCAACATTATTATATATTTACATGCTGAAACTGGCTGCAATAATTTTAAATTCAAGAAAATATCTCTTATGTGCTACTCATTTACAATCATCATTTTACTACCTCATATATCCCAGAGGTTAGCAGTCCTTTTGAGAAAGACATGAAGATCTGATGCAATGATATCCACTAGTATTTTGCATTTTCTAGCCATTGGAAAATGTGCATTATGTGCATATAAGAAAGGCTACAAGGTCATTAGTAAGGCTGATGATTACTACATTATGAAGTAAATAGTACTAAGTAAAAAAAGATAAATCAGAACTGTGCAAAGACAGTACTAACAGAACCATTTAAACACCCATGCAAATAAAAACGTGATAGAAGTCAAATCATAGTCAGCTTATTAGAATTAATCATGTTTCAAATGTTCTTTTTGTCTTCAACTGAAAGTAACAGGACAGACCATGAACATTACAGCCTGGTGAGTATCTGTCAAATGACAGTAACAGTGAAAACATACAAAATGCTATCAAATTGGAATAGATGACCTCATGTCTGAAAAACATTAAAAAAATACAACCCTTAGTATGAAAGTAGAGGTGAGATTTTTCATCAGTTAAGTTTCATTTTTTCTCAAAGCACTTACAAAGAAAATAATTTTATACTTATGAAATGTTAGTGTTGCATATTCTTGTAGAGATGACCTATTTCAATTTTATATTAATTTGTATTTAAGTTATTACTATCTTTACAAAGTAGAATAGGGCAGTCTTTTTGAACAATATTCCACTTGCTGCTTAAAAATTTTGACAAAGTTCCTAGTGCATTTTGTTAAGCTTTACCTTTGGTGTTAAGCAGTGACCTGTTAGATTTCCCTTTTAAACAATTTCTGGAGTGAAGATTCTTTGGCTTTGGGGGACTATGCTATCTAATGACAGTCAAACATCCTTTTTTTCCTTTTTTGTAGAGCAAAATATAAGTCTACTATTAGATACCTTAGGAGATACAGATTTCAGAAACAGACAGACGCAATATGCAGGCTTTCTGTAACGAAATCATCAACAGCCGAATTCTCACTTAGATTGGATTCCTTCACCTCTCCACTCACTGGAGCAACAAAAGGGTGCCTTATTGTAGAGTGAAGACCAGGCCCTATTAGTATATGCTAATCTGAGTCCTGAATGCCAAGTTACAACCATCTGTTCCCCAAACATTTTAGCCATACAAGTGATTCAGCTGTGCTAGCAATCGCTGCAGTGGTTATTTTACACTACAGTACTTTCTGTACTTTTTTTATATCTGGAATCCAAATCTGTTTATGCAAAAGGGTGTTTAAATTACTCTGCTAGAGCACTGCAATTATTGTACTTAGTAAAAAAAAGTCACTAAACAATTACTGTATCTATTGACTGCTCATTTACAGCTTATTTAATTATTTACATAATTTTAGGACACATGAACCTAAACCATAAGTAGAATTAGCTTTTTGCCTTACCATAAAGTACAAATTAGAAGTTAAAAATGTTTAAGAAATCTGATAATATTTACACACGTTCAGCTTAAGTTATGGTTGCTCACATTGTATGTTCTATGTACACATAGCAAAATGTTATGATCACTACTGATGTACTGTACCCTGGCCATCCCACCCTAGATTATTTTCTAGAAATAGTTAATATTTTTGCCTTTTTTTCTTGGTTCCCTAAGGATTTGTTGGTTTTGAAAACTTACTAGTGGACAATGCTGTTATAAAAAGAGAGAGAAGAAATAGGCAAGCAATGTGAGGACTAGTCTAATTTCAGATGCTAGGAGGTACAGTACTATCATCATGTCAAATGGTGCAATGCTCCATACGAATTATAAGCATTGATTGACTGATATAGAAATACCCAGTTACCCTGTATAGTAAGTTGGTTTTTTTTTTAATACATTAATCCTTTTTTCTCAAAAATATATTCATACACTGCTTGATGGTAGAAACAAAACTATTATTGGCTTATTCCTTTAACATACTAACATATGAATGTGTGCACAGATATATACTCAGTACGTGTATATATACACACATATGTCCATATAGACATCTAGCTGCATGTCCATATGCACATATAGTTTGATTATGTTAAACATCTGTTCACTTATGTTTAGTACTGTGTTATAGTACAGAATTGGAACACAGTCTAATAATTACAGTGAAAATTAACTGAGGTTTAATTTTAATGCATGTTTGTCTGAAATAAATTTTCCCCCAGGTGTAAGGCCACCGCTCCTTTTCTCCGTGCATTGTGCTTTTGTACCTTACAGATTTTATGTCCTTTTTATCTGAATGTAAAAACCCTCTGAAGAGCTCTGCGGCATGCTGTTATCTAAGACTCTGGTTTCCTCCCCTGGGAATGAGAAAAGAAATGGTGACAATGTCATTGCTTGAGTCATTCTTCCCAGTCATTAAACTGTGATAGGATAAAAACATAACATTACTTATGCAAACACAGAAAAATGTTGCATGAATTTTCAGTCCTGAAAATGTGTATCATAGTTACTAGCAGTCATGTACAGTTTATATTTACAGATTGATCTCAAAGATTTCATTAAAACTGTGCCATGTTATAGTCATAATTTGCCCATGAATTTCACAAAGATGAAAAACACCTTAATTGCTGGCTATTATGTCTAATAGAACAACAAAATGTGCAACTATATTACAAGGTTTACCTAAATTATTAACTTTGATACTTTGCTTATTGAAACTAACAACAATTAACATGACTGAAAGACCTAGAATATTCATTTTCGGTCAATTTTAAAGTAAAAGCAAATTTATTCTAGTTCACCTGGAGGGTAGCACATAGAGCAAACCCAGTATCTCCTGTATGTTGGCAGATTCTCACTTTCACTCAAGTATCTTGGAAGAGGAGAAAGTGCTCACTTTGGGCTTGAGTTATACTTTTGCCTTGACAGTGCCTCACCAGTCTTTCTCACCCCTATCTTTTTATGTCACAGTGTTAAGCCTTAGTACAAAATGATAGAATCCTTCTCTTTCACTAATTTTATACATCACGTTAATAGCCAGAAGGACATAGTAAAAGCAAAAAGTGCTCCTTCCCCACACATAATATGTCTTTCCTAGTGACACCTGGGCAGAAACCAGACATTTTCTTTCACTCTCTGAATAGTGACATCAGAGAGCATTATGGCTTGTACTGTAACTTCAGATAAATGAATGTGCATTTCTAGGATTCAGCCTCTGGTTTTCACAATAGCTAATGCAGTAAACCAATGCAGAGAGTTATCATATTCTCCATAAGGTTTTATATTTGATGCCTATAATCCACAAACAGGCTGTGAGCTCCCTCTATTCACACTACACTTCCGTGAAATAAAAAAGGAGTTGACAGCAATTTGTGAAATAAAAGTTTGTATGGAAGAATACCTTAAAGCTGCTTTTATTTATGATAATAGTGCTTTTAAAGAACAGACTTTGAAGGGAAATACTGAATTCTGATGTGACTCCTTTTCTAAAAAGTGTGAAAAAACCTCTGAAAAGATTTGAAAAGTGTGAAAATCTGTGAAAAGATTCATACCTATCAGTTGAAATTTCAAATGCATCTGCAAAGCTTACTGCATTATGCATGAAATGCAGTCAGAAATTAAGTATGTAAATAAAAAGCAACATTTTTACTTGAAAAGTCAATCACATAATGAAAACCTGTCTCTGCATACCACAGAGTCTGAACCTGGAGGCAGTATGTGAACATATACACAACTCCCTGAAAGCAACAAGGTAGTGTGCATGCCTGGCAAATCTCATTGCAGGCTCAGGGCTATTCTCTCCCATTTGAAGCAGAAATAAGCATAGCATATGCTCAAAATGAAGTAAAAAAAATAAAGAAATTGGCCTATTAGTTCCCAGAATTAGTTTCCTCCTATCACTGTCATCCACTGGCAAAAAGGAAAAAAAAAAACAAACCGCAGAAATCTGTAAAAAAAATTTACTCTTTTAAAGTAAGATCAAAAATATCATAGAAAATATTTCATGAAAAATATTCTTAAGAACTATCATAAATATTGCCAAAGGAATACTTAAATGGGGAAAAAGAACCTGTCTGAAAAAATCCTTCACTATTTGGAAGATACTTGAATTCTAGTTTCTTTCAGAGACTTGTAGAGATACACAGATGAGAGGTAGATACAACAGATGTGGCTTTTACTTCATGAAATATTTTGTGCCAAACAATGCTGGGGATCTGACTTAAGAAAACGTCCTCAGACTGTCACTCTTTTTATACTTTTCTTATTATTTTTTTTCATTACAGAAAAAAAGTTGCACAATAGAGTAAATGACAAACTCCCCTTTACCTGTAAAATTCTACTTTTTGTTTATTCTCCTTTGCTCTATGGAGTGAAAACAACTTCTCAGTTTTTTTTCAAAGTTTTCTAAAGCAAACCTGAAATTTGCTCATTTTTCAATGGAAATCACCCTAAAGCAGGAAACATTCAAGACTGTAATTCAACTCTTAAAGTAATGGCTACCCTTTTTTTTTTTTTCCCTATTTAAAACAGTGTATTAATGAATACAAAATAAAAAGTGAAATGGTACTGCCTAATCCATACTGAGAAAACACCCTGACAGCTTCTTGAACTGAAATATGCTTGGATCTTTACTGTTGAAAGAGGTATAATACCTTTAATCAAACTGGATATAAAGTGTTAAACATAACAACAGCAGCAAGCACAACACTGGAAAGATTGCAAACTTGGAAGAAATCACACAACTCCATGTATTTCAGACTAAGGTATGTACTATAACCAACAACATTCATTTGCACAGTACAGATATGTGTGTGTGTGCATGTATACACACACACAGACTTGTACATACATGTAGCCTTCCCTCTCCTAGGTGCTGTATTCTATACTGCTCTCCAGTTTTCCTCACCCTAGAAAAGTAGGGCACAATTGCAGCCACCCAGAGAACTGATTTTGGCACTTTGGACCGATGATCTCCTTTCCTCAACACAAACCAGCAGCATATCGACCCGTTCAAACTTGATGCATTTTTACAACATTGCTACATTCCTCTACTCATCACAACTGCAGCTGTTGTGACTGTGAACATATGTTCTCTCTTTAAAAATCTCAACAAAACTAGTGCTTTTTGCTTCAGCTTCTGTGCAAATACCCAACCCTAATATTACCAGTCAAAGGTTTAGTTCTTTCAATAAATATCAGGAAACACCTGAATATGGTTGGGAAACCTCTGACCATCATCATCTTGGAAAGATGATAGGCACTACTTGTTTTCAAGTTTACACATTTAAAAGGTAAAGTATATATGTTTCATAAGCATTATAACAACTTCGTACACTCTCTTAAGTGCAGATGCATGATTTGGATACACAGTTTCCCAGGGAATGGTATGTACTTCTGTGGAAACTAGAACTTGTTTCTCAAATGCCGCTCTATAATTTCTTATCTCTAAACTCAAATGGCCTTAAAAAAAAGAAGGGGGAAAAAAAAGTGTGGGACAGTGAGAGAGAAGTGATTGTCAAAATCCAATTTGCCTTCACACTCACAATGCACTTATATTTTGATAAGGGGATATGTCCATAGTTCAACTTAACATATTTAAGATTTAGCAGATACAACCAAAACATTATAAAAACAGACCATAGAGTGGGCCAGCAACTAAGGTGTTTTAAAGTAACTTTTTGTCCTGAATAGAATTTTTCTAAGTCCCACTTTTGGCTGTACAACCGATTTGAAGAGAAATCCAGTCCTTGCTTCCTGTGTGGCTTTGTTTCTTAGTTCACATAGTAAAGCCAATAGACAATATTGAAGAAGGAAAAAACAACAGGGAAGAATATGCGCGACCATCGATCTATGGCATTTACATCAGTCAAGTCAGGGATGGTAATTTTCAGTTGAGATGCACGTCTCCGTAGCCTACTTTTCTTCTGTGCCACATGTCGCTCGAGGGCATTGCGACCAAAGCTGTGTCTGGGTAAGCCAGCTTTCCGGTACTGGATGCTTGAAGCGTCATATGCCAGCATAGTGCTTCTAGGGTCCCCAAGCCCCATCACCGCCTCAGAGGCAGCCATCTCATTTTTAATTTCAAGTGTGCTCAACAAAATATTTTCATGTGGATCCATCTGTAAAAAATAAAAAAGAAGATTTAGCAAGAGAGAAAGGAAGCCAAATCAGCTGCAAACTGAAGCCATGCTGACAAGAGCTAGACCTAACATTACTAATTTATTGGATGTCAGCCTTTCTGAAAGACTTTAAGCATAGCTCTGATGATATTTATTGACATTTATTTGTGAACCCAAGAAGCAATAAGGCCAGTATAGTATAACGGAATAAATAGTATTTCCCAGTGAGTAGAAGCAACACCTGGAAAAGAAAAATAATGCTCAGCTTGAAAGTGGGATTCTGCCACTGGATAGGAAATCCAGGGCAAATACTGAACTTTTAGGGGGTGGCAGAGGGAAATCAATGGAAAAGGGTCTGCTCTGTTTTGACTTTTCTTCTTTCAAAAAAAGCTTCTGCTCTAACAGAAACTTCAGGTATTCACAAGGTCTCTCTGCCTCTGTAAAACGAGGCTCAGAGTACTGCATATGAGAATGCAAAATTTCAGTCCCTATATCCCAAACAGGACTGCTGGTTACTTGAGGAAATGCACCAACTCAGCCAAACTATACCTATGAGGAAACTCCATTCCCCAATGCCAATGAATTTCATAAATATAGTGCATGCTGTGGAAATCTCAACACCGGAATAGCAGAGATCAGCAATTTCAAGCAAGGAAAATAACATACAGAGTGTAATCACGTCAAATGTACATTGAACAGCTGTTTCAATGGGTAGTTTTAGCTACTGTATATTTAAAGGCAGTTCAGTGAGATAAAAATATTAATACAAAGTTGTAAAGAAACCCTTCAGATAAGCAAGAGGATTTCAAATATGAGGAACTAGTTTCTACTCTTTGGCAATCTGGAGTAGATCTGAAGTACGGTAGGAGAACTTCAAAATAACCCATTTCTAGAAAACAAAAGGTTATTTAGGAAATTGTAATTCTGCTACCCTTTCTGTCTAAGTATGCATTTTAAATTGTGTGATTACAGGGCAAAATTAAAGTACTTCAGAAAAAATAATAGCTAATGAGCAGCTAAATAAGTACACTGACTTAGTGATGGTAGTGCAGATATACTCCAGGCCAAGTAAGAGATGAAACTGTTCCAGAGCTCCTCTAAGAATAACTCAGCCACATTGTTAATTTATCATACACATAATACATTAAGTGATTATTATTGAAAGTGCACAAACTGTGACTTTTGTGGATTTCTAAACAATAATGTAGCAACAGTCTATTCTGTAACACTTAGAAGGCAGCAGCAGGTACCAGACTGCACTACCCAATATAGCACTGTATTTGCCATTATTTTAAGAAAAAACACTTTCAAATATTTTACATGGCACTATAAGAGAACTTGGAATACAGTTTTTAGTAGCAACCACTGCACAGTATTACGAAAAGGAAAGTCAGATATTTACAAAAGTTCTTTGGACCTACTGAAACACTGTCATTTGAGTGATTACATCTGTTCAAGTGATGCATAAAAACTGGCATTGCCCAGATGCCTGATTTCCCTTTCGTGTTTTTTCTCCTCAATATATGCGAGTTTGCACCCCTCTAGTTTCATTACATTTCAGGTTTAGCTTAAATTAAATGACGCAATGTGTATGTCATGGGTTCAGCTGTCATTTTTCTCCTTCTTGGTAGCTGGTGCAGTGCTGTGTTTTTGACTTGTGGTCCAAATCATCTATTTTTCCGTGCTTTCTATCAAAGCCATATGAAATCTTTGAATTTTGTATGGTGATAGGGAAATCAATCTTTTCTGAGAAGCATTGGAAAAATGGGAAAGTTGAGCTGGAACTCAAGAAAAATTCCTTTAACAACTTGGTGGCACAATATTAAGTATGGTAAGGAAACACTGTGTTCTACCCAGGAAGGCCATCAAATCATTTCTCCTCCGCCTTAGACAAAACTAATGCAAAACCAGTATTTTGCTTTTGTAATACAAACCAAAGCAAACACAAGCAAAAGCTTTCAAATGCATCTATAAAAATTCTAAAGAGAACTTTTGAACATTTCCTTCTAGTAAGTTTAGTTATTTAGAAAATTCTTATGCATTTTTGCGCTAAGAGAAAATTAGCTTTCAGTTTTGCTAAAAGATCTTGGACAAATAATAAGACCTTCTGTAACCTGAAAATAAAAGCAATTACTGGCATTTGGCATTCATTCATCCCAAGAACATCTAAAAACAACAGGGTGTTTTACAAGAGGGGTGCAAAGCCATTTGGAAAGTACATTTTCCACAGTTTCACAAAGCCTTAAGAAAAGAATAGAAACTTCGGTTCCAATGACATCAGGGGAAGTTTGACGTAACATCCACTAATGCAGTGGTTTTACCCCATAGCCCACAGCCTGGGTTATTTTCACCTCAATGCTGTGCATTCTATGCGTACTATTTTGGGGAAGATTTTAATGCAAACAAATTTGCTCAGATCTTAAATCTTCTAAGGCTGAATCTACTTGGAGCATTGTACCTTTTGATCTGCAATGATACTGGAAATTTTAGCACTCTTTATACTGGTATACTTTCTATGAAACACAAATACAAGAAAAGTTATTTTAGTCTACTAGAGTTAGATCCAGACATGTTTTAGTGATATGGTATCACTCCTCCATTTAACTTTTTGATTCTTTTGTCACTTCTGTTCTCATTTTAGTATATTTCTTAACATGGCAAAATGCTACAGGTATCTGGTATTCTTGGCAGTAGTCAGTAAGATTAATGATGCTGGGCAAAAAAAAACATTTAGCAATATTCTAAACTGTCTTCTAGGGCAAAGTGTCACCTTCTGCATACGTTACACCGACAACAGAGTTGGAGCACAGCATTTTTCAATATTCCAAGAATTTTTCAGAATAATGCAAAATACAGTAAAAATTAGTGATGGGCGAACCTTCAAGTATTAGAATAGCCAGGTGAGCACCACAAAGTTCAGGTGCTTCTCAAGCACTAATTTAACCCTGGAATAGTGGATTAACCATAACAAGAACAGCATTTTCATGGTATTTTTAATTCCCAGTGCGGAGGACTCCCAAAGTTCCAATCCAGAAATACAAATGAATATGAAAAGAGAGAAAGAAACAAACAAGAACAAAAAAAAAAAAAACAACCAAAAACAAAACCCAGAGAGAAATTAACCTAACTTGTCAATCATTGACAAAAGGTTCCTCGTCAGATTAGAGAGAGCTGGGAGTGTTATTTCAACCAAGTAGGTTCGCCCAACTCTAAATAAAACATGCTTTTGTAACTAAATGAAGCCTGAGATAGGATGATAACGAATCACGTTAATTGTACACAGCACCGCCCATTCAAAAGGATCCCAAAGCGCTTTACAACCATTAGAAAGAAGAGCCACTTCCCAGTGAAGCACAATCACCTCACAGGCGAAATGTGGTGACTGACAGTGCAGAACAGTACACTATATTTTAGTCAAGGAAATGGAGAATGCTGTAGCCAATTGAAACTATGGGGTGGGTGAGTGGTGGTGGGGAATGTTAGGTAAGCAAAACGGTTACAGAAATTGATATTTGGCCAGGTGCTTGGGGTTGAGATGACCACAGTATTAAAAAAGTGCCATGGGATCTTTAATGACCATAAGTGGTCAGGACCTGAATTTTAAGTCTCTGAGGATAAAAACATTAGAAAACAATGAAAGATACCTTTGTTGAATACATTTCTGGACAATGATATGTGCCAATTATTCTTCTGTCCTGTAAGTTAATAAAATCAAGACCAGTTTCCTTAGAGATAAGGCAGCTATTATCTTTCATTTAAAATTAAAGCACTCTAGGGTAATAATAGGACAACTAATTAAAAGATATAAGGACCTCTAAGCCAACAATTAGCCTAAGTATATTCTGGCTTCAGAGGTGCTATTACGGCCTTGCTCTGCTCCTCAAGGTAACATAACGTTGTGATGTAAATGTATTTTTTTCTAACTGGTCATTTGACCAAGGAAGATATGATGACATGAAAACAATTGTTAAAATTATTCTGGGGGAAAAGTAAGTGCAAAAGTGGTTTCAAAAGGAGGTGAAAGAAGGTTAAAAAGATCTCCTGGTGCTGAAGGATTGTTCAACCATAGAACTAGACTCTTTATGGTGAACAGGAGAGTTCAAACTTAATGGAGAAATTCCCAGGTACAAGAAAGGATGAGAGGATGAAGATGAAGAAAAAGCAGCAGCAAGTACCACGGAAATAAAAAGTGGAGGCAGAAGTGGAGGAGAAATGACCAGAGTTCAATAACCATGCAAGAGGGTGGTGGTTTGTTTTAAATCAATCTTATAGGTGGATGACAAAATAGATGGTGGAAATGATATTCACTTCTAGGTCCAGGTCCACTGGAAGAAAAGCTGACTCTGGAGCCTTGAAAGGGGCCATGACCTTTTGATGGCCTCAAACAAAAGGAACACAAAGGACAGCGTAGAAATGTTACCATAATACATTCTTCCTGCTATCTAGAAACTCCAAAATGATGGCTTTCTTGAGGAATTCCTCTTACACTAATACATTAGCAACTGTAAAATACAAGGAAATTATAGCTCACACACACATACACACACATTACACATGTACATTAGAAACCCTCCAAGGATGACAACACCTCTGAAACTATTAACGTGGAGTAAACCTGCCTCTTGATGATTATGCTTTCCTATTACACCAAACACAGCTTTATACTAGGAAGGAAATTTATACTGATGAAAAGATGCATTATTGACGCTTTCTTCATATACCATTCATTTTCATCTATAACCTTCAACGACAGGCAGGTACTGATGGCTCATATTATGTCAGAATGGCTCAGAAACCATGGAGGAAACAGATAGCAGGGCTGGAATTCCTGACAGAAAAACCTTGTGAAACAAAACAGTTGTAAATTCAAAAGAAATATCCTTTTGTTAAGTAGGGCTGCCGTAAGCCAAAAGCAAAATATGGTGAGCTAATCCATAAGGGAGAACAGAAGTAGAAAGTCTATTACAAAGAATAACACCTGAGCTTAGGTCTCATCAGTTATAGGTCTGTTGTACAGAAATTCTTAAGAACTGAAGATGGAAACAGATTCCTCTCACAATGGAGACCAGCATGACATGCCTAGGCATGTAATTTAATTTGTTAAGAGATAAACACCTCAGTACCTTCTACAGCATAATTTCCTACCTCTCAGCAGCTGAGCTTTGTTTGGAAAACCAGTGACATCCCATTCCTGACTAATCACAGTAGCTATAGCAAGCTTACGTACAAACACAAAGTGCATGTAATAGGGATCTGTGACCTTATCAGCAAGTTTGACTTATTGATTAGAAACCACTTATCTCTGGGGATTTGCATCAACTACACAGGTTAATGTGTGGTAGGTAGATAGTCCCGTAAAAGCTGATACTAAGTTCACTCTGGAAGAAAAAAGAATTCATAGCTTTCAAATGGCACCTATCTAAAGCTATATAGACATTTTTGACATAATAACCGAGTCTGCTGAGATGAAGCTGTACGAACTTACAATGCACAAGTGTCTAACACTTCAAAACATCCACATGTGAAACAATGCCCTTAAGAACGCAAAAAACATTGTGATTCCATTGTCTGTACAAAATTGAATTTATTGCCAGTATTGCAGTAACGGTTTACGAATCCATGTTAGCA
This sequence comes from Psilopsiagon aurifrons, assembly GCA_025447955.1. Taxonomy (NCBI): domain Eukaryota; kingdom Metazoa; phylum Chordata; class Aves; order Psittaciformes; family Psittacidae; genus Psilopsiagon; species Psilopsiagon aurifrons. The sequence continues at coordinate 59,757 of JAOEHY010037402.1, read as the reverse complement.
CACATTGGCTTGGATTTCATTATACACCTAAGATTTGGGTCAGACTGTAAAATGTGCAGTTAAGGGACAGTAAAATTAGGTTGACTTATACACATATAAGAAAGTATTCAGTTTGTACATGTCTAAACACATGCCCAGTTCTTATGCTACATCTGTAATATTTTGTTTTGAATACTGCTAAATAAGTTATTCCTGGGTCATTTAGACTGTTCTGCTCATTAACCTTTTCTCAATCTTTACCTTCATGCAGGACAAGCACTGCCTGTAGCATGTACCATATCTCTCCTGGGAATTAGAATGTTTCCACTGTCGGTGGGGGAAAGATTATGAGAAAAAAATATTTCTGAAATACTGGGAAAGAGTTTTTAAATATGTTCTAACACAACAATTTGGGGGTTGTTGAAAGTATAAAATTGATTCAGACTATGTAAGCTTACAGCCTAAAGAGCAAACAACAACAAAGTTAAAGCATTATATTTAATAGTCACCAATACTCTAAAGATGGGCAAAAACTATAAAAGAGAGACTTGAAATCTGTATCTTCCTTCTTACCAGTTTGGGATACTGTAATTTTAATTATGAAAGCACTTCTGCTATGAATTTTGGATCACCTGAAATCACTTCTGAATTGCAAAAAGAAACCAAACAAGATCATTTTAGACACTATAAATAACGCAGAGGTTGAAAACCAGTCATCTTCTACATTATAACAATATTTTTATCACTTAGTGCCACCCTAGCATACACAACCCAGTGATCTCAAGATTCATGAGCACAGCTAGGTTACATCTAGCACATAAAATTTAGAGTTACAAATTATTTTTTGCATGCAAATTGGCTGACTCATGGCCATTCAATTAAACCTTGGCAAACTTACTAGAGCTTATCTGCTTTGGGAAATCAATTCACCAAATTCACTAGCCAGATGCCTTCTGGACTAGAGCTACACACATTTCTTCTACTTTGCTGTACATGATTTGCCTTACTCCCCCACAATTTGAAATAATGATATAAACTGCATTAGTGGATTTCTTTTTCTTGTAACCAAAAGTGTATTTAATTCGGGGTCACAGGTGGATGGCAGGTTTATTGATGCACTACAAAAGCAAAAGGGATAATATGCTTTAAAGAAACAGAGTGTACACACACTGGTCTTACATTAATTAAACATGGCATTCAAAGGAGCACAGCTGCAGAAAGAAAAACCTCACGCAGTTGACTTGACCTTTATTCAGATGTCATGTGGAATCCCACTATGGATCGTGGAAATAAATCACCTTCTGACTGCTTCTGCAAAGTGCTGCAGGCTAAAACTGGAACTTCCTCAAATTTCACTCCTATCAAACCTCTGGTTTCAACAAAAGCTGAAAAGGCTGGCCAAGTGCTGTCTGCATTGCTGATTCTTTCATATGCTAGGTTTTCCTTGATAATGTATGAATGTAAATTTAGGAAAAAGGCTGAGCTTTTATAATCCATGCCTATTTTTATTACATGTCCTTCAACAAACTTCTGTGTAGGGAACACCTTCTGACCCTAAATCAAGAGAACCAATTCTGTAGCGCAAACTAAAGCAAAACTCTCCTTGATGAATCCTTTCACTGAAATCTGGACAGTGGCACTATTAGCTCCAGGAATACAGAGCAGTATGGATCTGAGATTTTAGACTGAAATTTTAAAACCTTCATATTTCCTTAGTGTTTTAATATCCTGTTCAGTTTAGTAACCAATTCTGTGCATGTAACCACTTTAAAAATCCTCTTTTTTTCCTATAAGTTTTTAAATCTTATTTTAACCTTTTTTTTACTTGCTTAGTCATGTTTTATACTAGAAGTACCTCTACTGCATAGGGTAAAAGGTGCAGTTCTATGTAACAAATACTGCCTGGTTTTAGGTACCTTTGCAATAATTCTTCCTTACTAGAGGTGCATTACATGATTTCTTCAGATAAAAATGAGCAAATATTGCTACGAACTGAAAAAACCAGAGGCAAGCCAGCAGCAAATCAGAAGGGAATCAAAAGGCATTAGCCAATCCTAAGCTAATAAGCATTGCTTCGGAGCGAGGTACATTATTTCAGGCCTGCAGCCCTGTTAATGCATCTTTACACCTTAGTCTGAAAAGGACTCTCTCTGAAAAGGAGAGTGACCTTGTCTGTCTATAGCAGAAAAACTATCATAGGTTGGCCTGCAAAGGGCCACACATATATATCCATGGATTCACACTGGCTCAGGTGACCACACTCCATCTAATTCCACCCCTCTTTTGAAAAAGCAACATCTATGTTTATGATAGCAAAAAAATGCACAGGCTCTTCCACAGCACACTCTTCCACTTATTCAGTAATAGAGTGATGAAAGTAAGTCTGGAAGCTGCCATGGAAATGGCAGCTACCAAATCAATACCCCAGTTGGCTCTGTGCCATTTCCAAGTGTGCTACTTTAATGGATGGCACTGTTGGCACAACGAAACAGCATCCAGTCTTCCTGTTTAAACAGCACATGTACATGAGCCAATGAATCTGAAAATGGGCATTTGGAGAAGGAAGATGCTGTGGTAGAAACTGTCCATTCTCAGCTAGCCCAGTTGTGTCAGCAACTGGCATAATAATTAGGCATAATCATGTGTGAAATATTGAATTTCATGGTCTTGTTTGTCTTAAAACTCTGATGATGCAGTGGAGTTTTCTGAAAACAAAAGCTCTGAGGACAGCTATTAAACTTTCCTGATTAAACTTGGTCAGACTTTTCCTTGGTCAAAAATTTGTAGGGAAAGACTCAGCAGGGACAACTCGAAGGGGGAGAGAGTTACCACATTAAGTGCAACTGAGGGCAGGTTAAACTTCTGCTTGCTCTTTCCTTGCCATCCCATTTCCATTAGCAACTGTGTGCTAACTTGGGTATAACATCAGTGGGTCAGGAGGGCAATGAATTGCAAGCCTGTATTTATTTAAACCTTCTTAGCTCTCTAAGCCCCACATTCATTCTTCACAAGAACATTTGTATTGCTATTCAAATCTATGACTACGTCCTTTAATCTCATCATCATATTGAAGTTCCATGTTCTTTGTTTGGCACCCAAATTTCTCATAGAAAAACATTTGTTAGTCTGACAATTTGACTTGTTTTTTGACTTGACACTGTAATAGCAATGCATTGTAACTTTCAGGTGCGCTGCCTGAACACCTTATGTAATACTTAGACTATTGAGTAAAGAATTGCCCAGTGTTTTAAAAATACACTCAGTATATTTAGAAAACGTCTGTGTTCAGAAAAAAAACCCTTATCTGAACACGCAGAGGTTAGCAATGTCAGTTCACATTTATTTAAAAAAAAAGACTGAATAAATCTGTATAACCAGCTTTATGAAGTGTTGCATAATATGCTGACATTTCCCCCCCTCTTTTCCAGAGGGAAATTGCTTTATTAATGCTCACAGTAACAACAGCATGATTGCAAAATTAGAGAGTTTTATTTATGTGATTTATATTAGCATATATTTCAGGTATATAGGTTGTGCATTTACAATGTCCCTGTGCACTAAGCTAGGTTGGAAATGTCTAGGCTTCAATTATTACTACAACCGTATGTATTCTAAAACTATATTCACTGATGCATTTACATTATGCAAAACATAATGCTACTTCTGTGAAATGGTAAATCAAATTACTTCTGAAGAATATAACAAACACATTTTGTATGAGAAATATTTATTTGCAATAATTAACTGTTCTAAACCTGGATGTCCTAACTATAAAGAAAATTTAGAAATGATTTAAACATTACCTAAATAACACGCATGTAAGAGTCAAAAAGTCAGGACTAGAAATGGAAGGCAAGATGCAGCAAATCATTATATGGTAATGCCTCTATAAGGTTTGATATCTGGGTTGAAAAAAAATGCAAGTATCACATCCTATTTGTAGCCAATATCCTGCTAAGGAAACCTTAGTGATGCCTCAGCAAAGATTGACAAGGTGCTCCATTAAGGGATGGATCTAGAGCCCTTCATTTAACAAGAGCCTTGATATAGGAACTGATCAATACTTACAGTGATTATTATCTCTGTTACCTGACACACTTCCAGTCTGTGTTACTTTGGAAGAGGGTGGCAAACAGCTGCTTTTCCATTATGATCACCCTTTGTCAAACGTAAAGATGGCAAGATGCAATAAGTACTTCTTTAAAGAGGAAGAATCAGGCTTTCATAAAGCCCAGTACATTTACCATGGCCTTTACAGTGACAGTTCTATTTTCCATTAAATTAGTACATAGCTGTAATGGAGGTTTTCTGATCTATCCAGAATAACAAATACACAGATATCACTGATATTGAAAGGATTTCCACCTTACTTCACCTCCAAAGAAGGCAATTAATGTGTGTAGTAGTCTGGATCAAATGAGTTAGACAAGCAACTGTGAGGAAAAAAAAGCCAAAGAATCCAAAAGATGTAACAGCAGCATAAGCAGCAGGGAGACTGGGAATTTAGTGACACAGGAAAATATAGTAAGAATTCCGAGCTTGAGAGGTAATCTGCCTGAAAATCTGGAACAACACAAAGAGTAGAAGATACACCATGCCACACAGACACATCACACCAATCAGAGTCAGTAAGCCCATCTAAGCCACAGTTCCAAGATGGAAACATCCATGGTAAAATTACTAGATCCAGCAATGTAAGAGAAAGTTAAAAAATCAAACAAAAATATTTTGGCTGCTGAATTCTGGAAAAAACTTACAGGGAATAAATGAGTACTGAGAGAGCACCGAAAAGCTCCATATTTGAACTGTGATAACAGAAATTAAGTATATTGAAATGGCTGGGGGTTTACCTCAAAATTATTTATCTCAAAATTAATTGCAGTTGTACCAGCCTCTAGATTAAGATCCTAGATAGGCTAATCATCTCCTTGAATACAAAGCCAGGCTTCAAAAAGGAGAAAACTTGAAAATCTATACCTCAGTAGCTTGTTTCTCTCCCCTGTCCTCTTGTCTCCCAAAGAGAAACAGAACCCAAAATTACAATTAGAATGAAAGAAGCTTCACAGAGGCTTCTAGACCAGATCCTTCCAGAGCATTTTTATGTAATTACAGAATTAACAGATAAAAGCTATGCATTTCAGTAAAGCCTTTGACACATTATCTTAAAACTATTGAAATATGTCCCAGATATATGTACAATTATTCACAGGAAGACAGTTAGCTGAATGATATTGTGAAGCCAGAGGTTAGAATTTGGCCCTATTTTTTAACATATCTGATAATCAGCTGGAAGAAGAACATATATATTAGTGTCCTAAGCACAGAAAAAAATAGCATGAAATGTGCCTACAAATTACCAAAAGGATGCTGACAACCATCAACATTCCTATTTAAAATAGAAAAGTTGACAGAATAAAACTGTGTAACAATGGGCTATATATACTATACTTTATGACACATATCACATCTTCAATCAGAAATACAACACTCCTAGTTTACCTATCCTTACCTATAGGTTTGCAGTGCTATGCCATTTAAAACAGAAGAAATTCAAAGGCTTGAGACTATAAAGACTATAGAGGCATTTGAAGAAAAAGTGTAAGTTAAGACAATAATAGGCTTGAAAAGAGAGGTGAGGAAATTATGTGAATGCTGTATCAAACGCATGACTGATGACTAGAGTAGGAAGAAAGCTAGTGATTTATCTGTAAACAATACATCTGTTTACAGAAAGAAGAGGCAAAAGATGCTGAGCTAGACTAAAGGAATGAACTACTTCAAGACTGAAATGACACGCACACAGCCATTTTAACCTGAAGCCACTGCAAAGAAAATTAAGGAAGTCCAATTTGATTTAACAAGCCTGTGATAACGTATCTGCTGGTAATTGAGTCTGAAACTTCCTTGAGTTTTGTGTCCTTAAATTTCTCCATGATTTTATTACTTGTATTTCAGAATTCAAGAAGCAAAACAAAATATAGGCCAAACCCCTTCTCTTCCTTCCATTATTCCAAACAGAGCCAACAATCTTTGAAAATGAGTGAGTATATGAAGCTACAATCTTCTGTGATGATTCACACCAGATACAAGGAAGAAATTTTTTACTGCAAGAGTGGTGAAATGGTAGAACATGCTGCCCAGAGAGGTGGTAGATGTCCCATCCCTGGAAACATTCAAGGCCAGGTTGGATGGGGATCTGAGTGACCTGAGCCAGTTGAAAATGTTCCTGCTTACTGGAGGGAGATTGGTCCAAATGACCTTAAAAATTCCTTCCAATTCAAACCATACTATGATTAAAACAAACCAAACCAAACGAAAACCAAACCAAAGTGACTATACTGGGCATATGATATATGAAATCTAAAGAAAGATTCGGACACAGTTTCATCCAGAATAACACAGGGGAAGTTCTGCAGTCAGCATGGTGGTGTTTGCTCAAATGGAAGAAAGAGGACACTCTCCTCCTGCATCACCAAATCTCCAAGGGATTACACTGAAGACAGCAGATACCCCAGGCATGGAAGAACAGCTTCTGTTGTGCTTTTGTTCTGTTTTATAGGCTCTTTAGTATCTTCTGAATAACACTGAGCAAAAATAGAGAGATTACCAATGTCTGCGCTTGCCCTGAAATCTCTCCATACCAGAGAAGCTGACAGCATAAATGGAGCCTGTATTAGCTTCTACTTCAATTTTGCAAGTACCTGTGGATGCAAGGACTAACCAGCACTTCCCATCACCTTTTGTTCAAGAAGTTGTAAGAGGCTGTTACAAAAAAAAAAGTGTTGGTATCTGAAGAAATCTATCAAAGATTTGCTGACCTATAATGTATAAACAAAGATGTTTCAATATAAGCAGCAGTTCCAATAACTATTTATTCACCTTTTTTACAATGTCCATGCAGAATACAGTAACAGAGCTGTATAAAAGTTTTCATCGTCGTGTTTTGAGGTTTCTCACTTGTGGCACGAACCTTTTCTCACACTGTATTTGACTCTGATAAATTCATAAAATTCCATGTAGAGGATCTAGTAATATCACAAAAAAACACTTATACTTCATAAAATTAATCCTTCAGTGTGAGATCATAATTAGAGATGAAGTATTTGGTTGGTCTTATCTCTAAAATACTTTGTGTTTTGCAGAAACCTGCATCTGAACCAAATTCAGCATTTCAGGCCCATTTGTGGTTCTTGTACATTAAAATAATTATATAATATTTGTCCCCCTTTCATAGATAAAAGATTCAGGTCCATTAAATATGAATCTGTTTTCTTGCTGCTGGTCAAACAGTAAGAACAGCTGTCAGCTCCTTGCCTCCTCCCCAGAGCAGTCTATGCGCAGTAGGACAGGTTCTCAGATCACTACTGTTCTCTCATCATCTCCTATTTGACTCTCTATCTATTGCTTAAGGGATTACAAACCTGATTTATTAGACTGGAGTCTATCTGGATATCAGAGCAGAACTACCCTAGACTATGAACCATGCTGGCCTAGCGCACAAGCAAATGTCTCAGTTAAAAAAACTTGAAATGATGTAAAGTTTTTCCCAGAACACTTTGGGTTAATCCTGATGGCTGGTGGGTTTTGAACAGTTATTGGAATTATTTTACTCTGCTGACTGGATTGAGTTGGTGCGCTAGTTAGTGCTTTCAAATTCTAGTTCATGATTAGTGATTTGCCACTAGGCTTTGGCTATTCTGCTACATGGCTGAAAGATCTATTGTGCGAATAAGTATATAGAAAATATCATAAACAAAATGGCATACAAAAAATATATCTCAACTACTGGTGACACCCTGACACTTATGGACCTTAAAATTACATTGATATTAGAGGAAAGACTTCAGGTAAATGCAGATCTAGTTTCATAAGACTATCTACAGAGTTTCTTACTCAATAGTCAGGATTGTCTAAAGGAATACTACTTTAAAAAAATAAACTTTACAAATTAAATTAAAGCTTGCAGCATTTTTTACATAGCTGAAAAATCACCAACAGACAGAAAAAAAAAAAAAATTGCAGTGTCTTCGTGAACTTTACAATGGTAAATGATGATCTATGGTACCAGAACATCAAAATTAATCTCATCATTATGCATTTGCCTTCATTCATTAAAACATGTTTCTCTCAAATTAAAAAGAAAATAAATTAATGGATGAGTGAGATGTGAGGCATGACAATATAATCCTTCATCTCAAAAGACTATAAATTATAGCCTATAAAACTGTTTTATGCTATCAACATGTGATGGATTATTGCTGTTCCAGCAAAAATGGAACAAAATGTTTCTGCCTCCAGGCACACTGTGGTAATGTAGAAGTTCTGAAAAAACATGAGAAATTCCACTAGTAGAGCTGTATGAAACTTAGGTTTCCACTTCACGAATAATTACTTGTAATCACTTGGTTTCTTTCTGATTTAGATTTTTTCTTTTAATTCTGAGTTGTTTTGTTCCCATTGGAGTAATCATGTTGAATTATAAATTTGAAAAACTTTCCATGCCAAAAAAACCCAACAAAACAAACAAAATAAATTAACTTTATTTAACTCTCCAATTTTGCCTGTATGTGAAAGCTAATACGTTTCACACTGAGTACATTTTAGCATTCAGCCCAGATTTGCCACTGTGTGCAACTCATCCAAGATGGTCAAAGTGAAAAATGACAAGTGCTTTGTAAGTGCTCCATTGTCATTAAGCATAATGGATACTTTTTCCAAAAGTGTGTTTCTTGGCAAATGTATTTTCTGCCTCAATTCTGAAACCCCAGGGAACCATTTTTAGATTTAAAATTAAGTGCACAGCACATTGATGTTTTATTTTGAGCAGCTTCTCATTTAGTCAATAGTATCCTGGGCCATTATACACTGAAAATATGCAAACTTTTCAAGCTTTAAATACTTCTGTAGCAAATATTTCTTATCCAGGTCACCTGAAAGATTTATGAAGTATGTTAAATTTAAGTTTTATTTCCAATGTTCCCATACAGCTCTTACTAGAATATCAGCTATAGCCATCATTTTGGATTTGTTCCTCTGGAAACAGATTAGACATATGTAACTCTACATCCTGACTAAAAAAAAAACATCTCACAACAGAGCTTAACTAAGTTCATGCTTTAGAAAAAAGTAATTCTGTTTTCCAGGCTAGAGAGCAGCATTCATTGCTGAGGTTGCTAAGTACACTGCTCAGCAGAGCTAAAACAAGATAATAATCCCACTCCATTCATTTTCTATAAGAAATTATATTTTAAGGCTCTGTCTGACAGAAGTGAAAGGCTCCCTTCCTGGGGCAATGCTGAAAACACATCCCTGTTTCAGTTTACCTTATTGACATCCATCCGCAGCTTCTCATTGTTGGCACTGGCAGCTTTTTCTGCAGCTTTCTTTTGGCGTTGTGGTCCCCTGCCAAAGAAGATGTAGTTGACCAATGCATACTCCAGTAGAGCCATGAAAACGAAGACAAAACATCCCATAAGATACATGTCAATGGCTTTCACATATGGAATTTTGGGAAGAGTCTCTCGAAGATGGGTGTTAATTGTTGTCATTGTGAGCACAGTTGTGATTCCTGGAAAACAAAAATGGACGTGTCTATTGTTTGAATTAATTTTAATTTTCTTGTACAATAGTTCATAATATTCAAATGTTTAAGCTGAAAAATTCTACTTTCTTTTTTCTGCTATATAAAAGCCCACCTCTTTGTTCCTCTGTGTCTTTAGTATTGTGCACAGCAAAGAAAATTACAGCTCTAAGTAACTGTGTTCAATCAAACAAATGGTAGTTGGATTCTATGAGTACACTTTTAACCAGCAGACCTGTAAGCTTTAATGAGTCTCTGTTATGAATTACCAGCCTAGAGTCACGGTTGTCTTGCTTTCCTCCAGCATTTTTAGGATGTCTGCAGTCATGAATTCTTATAGGAAAATCTACACAGGACTGATAAAACTCAGAGTGTTCTATAACGTTAAAATGTCAAATTCTCAATTTTATGTTTCAAAGTGATTTATTTATTTTATCTATATGAGAGCTGTACTGGCAGGAATCGGTCTGTTTTATACAAAATTTGATAATAGATACTCATTTAGTCTTGTAACATGCTTGGATCTTCTGATGAGGACATAAACAAGCACACATGGGATTACTGATGCGATATGAGTACTTTATAGTTTAATTAGGGAAATGGTTTCCTTTTAGAATGTAAGGTAACAGCAAGGGAAAAAAAGTCCTCAGCTTGAGGAGAAGTTAGCTATACAACCCTAGTAAAACTTTATTTAATTCATACCTGAGAGGAAAAGCAATTTATAACCCATAACACAGTGCTGAATGTGTATTCTGGACTGCCATGGGCAAAAGCAAACTAAATGCATTTTCTTTGGGGAAAAAAATCAAGCAGTAAACCAACAAAAAACACTGAGACAATTAGGCTAATTCTTGTTACAATGATTATACAGTTAGCTAATTCAGACATGAAATCACTTTAATTTTTATTTAAATTGTGATGATTTAAATCCTGATTCAAATAAGACAAAGCTTAACAAGCCAGACATAAAAAGATGTAAGATTTATTTTTCAAATCATGTACTACCCACTAAGCTGGAAGCAAGAAAAAGCATTCAGTTAATGCACACTGCATGACGTGTAAAAATGCCTACCTAAAGCAACTCTTGCAGCTGAAGCATCATAATTAATCCAGAAGGAAACCCAGGACAGGATAGTGATCAGAATAGAAGGCATGTAGGTCTGGAGAATGAAGTAACCAATGTTTCTCTTAAGTTTAAAGCTCAGAGACAGCCTTGGGTAGGCACCTAAAAGAGAATATTTGGTATGGCCATAATTTACTTGTATAAAGCCCGAAAACATTCTTCTGTCATGTTGGTTTGATTGTTTCATGCAATATAAAAGTACACGAGAGTTGAAAAATCCAGGATAATCAGCTGCAGAACTTCAAGCAAGAACTGGAATTAAGTAATCTTTTATTCTAAGGGTACAAGTATGGTCCACATGTGTCACTGCTGGTAACCATAATATTCAACAACAATCAAAATACATTTTGGAGCACCAAAGCATACCAATGGTTTTCAGTGCCAAGCAGCATTATGCCTACTTCAGTGTAACCCTTATTAGAACCTTTTCTCCAAGCAACACAACATTTGCCCTTTGTCACTGGACACCAGAAATATTTTGGTGTATGCAACTCTCGCTGAAATGAGTACCTAAAGATCACTATCCAAGTCCCATTTCTGCTTGGTTTTCAAGAATTTGGGATCCTCCTACACTCCCTTCAAAGATGATTTTTATCTATACCAAGAAAGTGAGTTTTGAAGACTGATTTTTTATTAAACACACCTCGCAGCTTTCTCAAGGAGGCAGAGAACATCACATAATAACAGCCCAACCCAACTCCTGTCTCCCTTGAATGATATGTCACTGAAAATTTCTGCTCGCTCTTGCTGCTTGTTTTGCTGGGTTTTGCGTATTTTTATTTTATGGGGTTTATTTATTTATTTTGTTTTGGTTTAATGAAATCCAATCTTACTTTCTACTCCTCACAAAGCATCTTTTCAGCCTTCAAAAAGTCTGATGCTCGCTTGCCCTGGCTAAACTACAAATCCTGTCAAACAAAGATTTCAAATGTTTTACAGCAAAGGCATCTACAGCTTGACACAAGGAACATCTAGAAATACTAAGAGAAATGTTCCTAAATTTCCTACAGGCTGGGTCACTTCTTGTTGCTGTTAGGGCACTGAAGTGTATAAGAGGATTAATTAGTTTTCATAAGAAAACAGAAAATATAGCTTACTTGACTGAGCCTAACATGACAGACTACTGTATCCTCTTCATATGGTAATGGGTGATACCTTGCAGTATGAAAGCTGTAATAAAACCTGCTCCTTTCAAAATTCACAGTTGCTGCCCTGATTTATTTCAGTTTCTACGATTTTTTTCTCAGATCCTGAACTGCATGTTAATAATTAACCCATTTCTGAAAGTCTTCCCAATCAATTCCCCTTTTAGCTTCCCCTCCACAAACCTGTAGAGAAAACAACATTCTTGGTGATAAGCTTGTAGTCTACAATGGAGAACTGTGGCAGTTCAATCTTTGTCACTCCTGTGACTGCATTATCACCCCCACGCCAGTAAAATTCAATGTCATCTGTTGTATAGCCATCTATAAAAACAGGAGTAAACAGTTAAGATACACATACCTTCTGAAATCATGAAATAACTTCAAATATATTTCTAAAACTAGATGATTTATAACATAATCAATAAAAGCATTCAGTGACAGGTAATTCTAGACATAATTTTGAATGGAAGTCCTTTAAAAATATATTAATATGTTAATAAAGCAAACCTTCAAAAATAAATTAGGGCTACACACATCCCATATATAGATAGCTACTGTAGATTTGGCTTAAGGTAACTCCTAATTCAAAGGCTGGATAAAACAGCGTATGTTTGCTGTAATTTCGGCCCCTAGGCTGAAACATCAGCACTGGTACCATAAAGATGACCAGGTCACCAAGAGTTGCCTGAAAGAGATGCTGTTCTGTCTTGTGCATCATGATCAGCAAAGGAAAGAGGACAGTGAGAGTTATACAGGTAAGACAGAAGTTCAGTGTACAGTTATCTCATGATATTTACTCTGTATGCTACGTAGTTTATACTCTGACTATGCATGCAAAGGACACACTCTAGTTCAAATACATTTAGACTTCCCTTGCAGAACAAACATCATTCTTTTTCTGAAAATGGCTCAAATGAAATAAAAGCCAGCCACATTCAGTGAGGCCGGAAGCAACTGTAGCAGATGCAACAGCCATCACTCTGGATGGCAAAAAAACACCCACAAAAAACATCAACCAACCAAGCAACCAGCCAAAAAAATCTTACCACCCACAAAAGAAAACAGAAGACAGCACATGTTTACACAGTCATAAAACATATGCATGAAATATGAATCTGGGTTTGCCAAATGGCAGCTTAGCTAACTTGCATACTCCGGAGTTGGTATGCAGAACTGATCATTAGATATTAGAAACAGAAACAGATCTGTTTGAAAACCAGGGAATAAGATATTCACAAAGGTTTAAAGGTTTTTGTTGTTGAAAACTGCAAGCAAAAAAAACAACTCAGAGGAAGAATAATGACTATGACCTTTTGGGAAATGGACATAGTAAAATGGTATCTGTGGCCTTGATTTCTCACTTTCAGGCAAATGAGAAAATGATATACTAAAACGATTTCAGCCTGCTCAAATAGCACTTAATTTCAAGGAATAATGCAGATTATGCATTTTGTGACAACCTAGAAACCATAAAACTGTTTCCATGCATCATTAGTTTTTGATAACCCGAATATAATCCAGGTGTACAGCAGTGGCAGAAGACAGGTGAGTTTGACGATACAAAGCCAATAATCTGCAAAAACACTAAAACAACCATCAAAATCTATCCAACATACAGCAAACCTTAAAGTATTTTGGTAGTTTCATTCTTACAGCGTATTGATAGCAGTTGCAGGTTTTTGTATAATACTTTCATTCTGATTTTCATGGAGACAGCAGCAAATCAAAAGTAGTTCGAGGACAGAAAATGGAAGAGAGATTTCATGAATAAAAGCCATCTCATTCATAGAGGACAGACTTTGAACAGCTTGTCAACATCAAGAATTCAAGATAGAACCTGCTCTGCTTTCAAAGGTGCTGACATTGACAGCAAAACTGATGAGAAAAGAGATTTTTAAATTTTTTTGTCAAATAAGTTATTCCTGGATGTTTCCACTTACTTCAAAGTTCACCAGTTCTGGCTGAGGACAACAACCAAAGAAACAAAGAAGCTTGTACCTTATAAATAAGGGAGAAAAAGTGGAATGTGGGACATGGTAAGTTTTTGACATATCCAGAACTCCTTAAGGAACAGAATTTAAATTACATCAACAAGTATCAGTGGTCACTGATGAGTTTCCCCTCTTAGCTCCTCTTGTTTCACCATGAGAATCCTCAAAGGAATAACTGAACATAATCTGGAATAATCTGGAAGCATAATATTTAGCTTCCTTCCTCTGTCTGGACAGAGCAATCAAAAGAATTTCATAGGTACTATGTGACTGGTTTAGAGCCTAAACCATGAGAAGTCTAAAAAGAGCCAAGATTACTGGTATTTGTCATAAGGTCTATCCTCTATAATCAAACAAACATTACCTGTGACTCCACTGTCATACCCATGCTTCTTACACACTTTGTGATACAAAGTACGATCAAATCTGAATTTTTCATCATCAGAACTCATCTGCTTAAGTTGTTTCAGGAAGATCAACATATGATTGAACTTTTTTTTTTTGCTCACTGAATCTATGCACCCCACATAGAATTGTCACAGATGAAATTTACAGCACCAAATTGTTGCCTGTTGCCAAGAGATACTGTATGTAGAGGTAAGAATAGCTTCAGCATAATGATTTCCAACAGCTATGCAAGGCATCCTTAGTTCAGCCAAGACGGTTGCTAGAACTGATTTTGAATTTTCTATAGCATCAGTTAAATTATTTTAAAAAGTCAAATTATAGACTCACTGCGAGATTGGAATTGTTTTGCTCTCACAAGGAAATAAGGTATTTTGCTGCTTAATTATTATTTTCTAAGACTGACAAATTATATGAGAGACTCTCTGCCCATCCCTCATTTCTTCAGTTAAACTTGTTCTATTTCCACCACATAAAACAACAGCAAAGGGTACACAAAGGATGAGCACAATATTTTAAAAGTTTCCTTCCTTCAAAAATGACCTGAAATACTAAGGCACTTTTAATTATTGAACATTTCAAGAAATTAGGAGTACTTGTACTTTGCCATATAATTGAGATTACTATGGTTTCTGAGCTAAAAGGCAGGAGCTATGAAATACAACTTCGAAAGCTTTGACAATATGCCACAACCTTAAATTTAGCTTTTTGACATTCATAAATTCTTGTGGTATAATTTTATACCAAGTTCTGGCTCTGACACTGTGAATGTAACACTTGGGTAACTCCCCTCTTCTTCCGGGGTTGTAGGTGTGAACGTCTCATCCTGCACAGCCCCATCATCCATTTCTCCAGTGGATACCTGCAAAAGCTGTATTCCTGAAAATTATTTACATGGAATGAAGGCATTCTGTCCTTTTTATAATGTACACTGGATATTACACTTATTCGTGTACCTTCTCCCAGTGGAGAAGCAGCTGTTTTGCTTGACAGGAAGGAAAATTACTGTTAGCACTGGGGCATTGGCTGTTGACAAGCTGATTCCACTCTCTGCAGGATACTAGATTTTAAGTACTGCTAGACCTGCTTCATTTGCTTTAAAAGGTAATTTTCCACGAAGATCAATGGTACATGGATGAAGGTCATTAATGATTGTCTTCATGGCAAGACAGACCCACTTCAGTAAGACAGTTGAAGGGAACACATTTGTTTTGGTGTTTATGTGAAGCACAAATCCTTCATTCAGAGCACGAAGTTCTTTCGTCACTTTTTCAAGTGCTGTGTGGCATAAGCACACAGCTTACTCAGATTCTGCAGACCTGAAATTTATCAGGTTGTCATGATATCTTTGGACACAAGTCTATCTTCAGAAAAAAGGCAGACAGCTTACTTAGGCTTCCTTGTCTGTCACCAGTCTATATGTAAAGTCTCACTCCAGGCTTTCAGAGAGAAAAAGAATGAAATAAGATCTACAATAAAATAAAGAAAAAGTAATAAATTGGCTGATCTTGAGCTGTGAAAGCAAGTATATGCTATAAAAAAAAATAAAATAACTTCTTTGGTGAGTTTAGAAAGAAAAATAATACATACATTGTCATGAGGATTCACTTTTTCTTTGTGATACTGCCGAGATTTAGTCCATCTCAAACCCTGCTTTCCAACAGCAAATTCCAGATTCTAACACTGTTTACTGAATTGGTGGGATTAATTTGTTTAATTAAACAAGGTAATTTAATTTTGAGGTAATTTGACTGTTGAACTTCATGACTCAAAAGTAAATCTTTTATTTTTCTTTCTGAAAAATTAATACTGAAATAAGTTACAGCAAAAAACCCCCAACAAACCTCTTTTTTATGTAACACAAAATATGTTTATGAAATGGCTTTTTTTTTCTATTAACATCTGCTAGTAGAACCATCTAACCATACACGTTCACAAAGGAGTACTGAAGGATTTACATTCCAGCAGGCTGTGAAATGCTTCAATATTCTTACTCTACCAGGAGGATGTGATTGATCAAGCTTCTCCCTGTATTCTCACAACCTTAATATTAAGCAAATATTGACAACTACTTCCTAAGAAGACCTGAATTCCTCTGAAAATTTCACCCAAAAGTTCAGATCAAAGTTTCCAAAAGAAACAAAGCTCTGGGAGGACTGCACAGAATTCCCAACTGCTGAAAGTACTTATGCTGGGGAAATGTTAAGCTGAGACTTTGACACTGAATGCCAAGACTTGTTAGTACATATCAGCAAGAAGAATTTCAGGAAGTCTCATAAAGCTTTCATTACAATTCTTCTCTCTGTCCAAGAAGGATAAATTATCCCATTCACTTCACAGCATGGAAAAGGAGAGCAAAGAATATCATAGTCATCAGCACATGAAGGCTATTGTGTACTGCAAAGTACCCAAAGACAATTTGGTGTAAGTCTAATATCTGCAAAACATCTACCAGAAGAGAGAATAGGCCTATTCATATTTAAAGCGGATGTTTTACAGATATTAAAGTTCAATTACCTGTACAAAACCCTAAACTTCATCTGCAGGTATTTGAGACTGATCCAACTGTACTTACAAGTTAAAATTATTTAAAGACAAAGCAATTAAAAATAGTAATAACCAATCTAGAAGAATAATCAGTGGCTCTTGACAAGAAAAAGGCAGAATTAATATCAGCTCAATAGTTCTAAACTACCTCATTACATGCCAGTAACATAGAAAGTAAAGCACACTAAAACCAAAAATGCTGCAAGTTATTTTCGCAAGAATCTGAGTTGAGCACAGAATACTGTCTATTTGATTTAGACCATAAAAGAACTGTTGTTTCACTATGCATTACATTTTATGTTAGTACTGCTACTAGCACAGAGAATCTGATTGATTGCTTTTTCCTAAATCATTTATATATCATCAGCAGCACGATTTACTTCAGATTCAGAAAGTTCAATTTCTCACTTCTGTCATGCATCACACATCTGCAGTCAACCAAATCAATATATTGCCCTAGTAATATGGCACCAATCCTGAGAGAAGCAAAGCATTCTCCACTCCCATTAACATGGACAGGGCGTTTATCATTGCCTGTACTTCCAAGGAATGACAGATGAAGAAGTACTGTAGAAGAAAAACAAACAACTACTATAACATAAAATAAAAACCTCTTCATACAGAAACTACCAAAGCACCTATTTTTTTTCCAATCTATTTAAGAGAACTCAAAATCTGGAAATTGTTTAAATACAACCAACCAAAAATGAAAGTTGCAGTATTACTGGCAGAGCATGAGAGTATTTACACGTAAGACAGTTATCAGAAACACCACACGATGGGAAAAAAAGAAAGCCAACTTTCCTAAAAAACTCTGGGTTTATCAGCAGGATTCACTGCCTTACAATGCTTTTGTTTGTACATGACAGCTGGGCAATATTTTAGATTAATGGATACAAATACACACCTACAGTGTACCCATTGTGTAGGAATTCAAGTGATCCATGTTACTAACACTATGGTAGCACCTGGAGACTGCAGATAAGATGTTTGTTAATTTGTGGAAAAAATAATGACATAAACACACAAGCCAGTGAAAATGGGGCTAAAACACAGAGAGAATTCTGAGGCCATGCATTAACATCACTCTGCTCTGAACCATCAGCAAATTGCCTAGCATGGCTGGAGAAGCATTGAGCAATGCATGCAAACATTCCGCATCACATCTGAGCCAAGGAGAACTACTTGAGCATTAACAATGAGACAAAAGGACCCTGCTGGGCACAGGTTTAATCTTAACTCCATCTGCAACAGCTTTCTGGATAAAGTGTTCCTGTAGTTACAGCTTCTATCAGCAGTTCTGGACATTGTCAGCATGGAAGTACAGTGAAGCACAATTTGGCCATTTCAAGAATGGCTTTGCTCGGCAGGTCTGAAGGCTCAGTGAAAGCTGGCATTACACAATCCTTCTGCTCAGCTGAGGTATTTGTCTTTTGATCACAACATAAGCTACAAGAGAACTCAGCTTACAGCTGATTCTGGAATTAAACACTATTATAAAGTAACCATTTACAAGAATAGCAGATACATTGCGGAGAGCAGCAGTTGCATTTACACATCGTATTTCAGGAAAAAAAAAGAAAAAAACCCTAAAGCACACCACCCCACCCCCCCCAAAAAAAAGAAAAAACCACCAAAAAAACCCCAACAAGAGACAACCAACAAAAAAATTTATAGACTTACAAGTAGGGAATGAATACGAAGCTACTTATCTCCGCTATTCTCTTTGCATAGCCACTCACAATACAATAGCTTCCCAAAATAAAATGGAGAGAACTGATGGATGACACCTATACCAGACTGTTTTAATTAAGAATATATGAAATATTCTTTGCTGACAGTCTTAAAACATAATAATTTATTTAAATGAAGGCCACAGACTAATTGAGGAACATGACACCTACAAGCCCTGTACCATGAGATGACTGCTATAGAGACATAACAAATAAATGGTTAATCCTGTCAACACAACAGATCATGAACACCTTTAGCAGCAATATCTATGCATTTTATTTATTTTTAAACATAGAACCAGCATTTTCTCATTTTTCAAGAATTCCTTCAGCAGTTCCACATTTGCATGGAGCAAACAGTGAAATTACTTATAAAAATCAAGTAACATGCAAAGCATATTTTGAAATTCTGAAACCCTTCAGAACACTCAGACTTGGTTCACTGCATCACTTCATTCTTCACCTCCACTTATTCAAAAACATAGTCAGAAAGAATAAGCTAGAATTGTTTCTTTGGATTTGCAGATATCCTCAAAGCCGAGGAGAATGCAAGTCACCATACACTGAAATCAATGGGGTGAAACAAAGAGGAAAAGAAAAGTCAGAGTTTCTGTACAGCTGAACACATCTGGCATCTGAGAAACTGGAAAAAACACATTGTACTTGTTTCTCCTCTGTCTCACACCCCCTGAATTCTGTCTTTCGTGCATAAAACATGAAAATTCCTTTTTGCATTTCACTTCAAAGACTTTTTCCCCTAAGGCTCTGAAAATCTGGATACAAAAAGGGATGTGCGATTTTCTGACTACAGTAAAATTCGATTGATTTTTAGACTAAATTGCAGCATTCTCAACAAACAACCATGTTAGAGTTGTACAAATGGCTCCTTACTGGAGAGGGTGGGGTGGGGCGAAGAATGGATGGAGGAAATGTGACTCCGTTATTACTGTAGGACAGTATAGAGCAACTAAAAAAAAAAAGTCATTTGATGAACAAATGAAATTACAAAACTCAGAGGAGGCTTCTCATGGCAATAGCAAAACCAAGTTTAATTTTCATGGAGGCACTTCAGGCTGATTCTTGCTATTGGTAAGCCTGGTAACCTACAGAATAAGTGTCCCGGCACAACTGATTAAAACATCATTGCTGGGGTTTTTCTTCTAATTATTCCAATGAAAATGATTTGTACTTTAAGGCGCTTGCTGCAAGATGCTTTCGTAAGTAAATTTCCACTGTTACAATACTTCTAGGAAAAGAAAGAGAGATCAGAAACATGGAGAACTTTATCAGTGCAATAATACTCAAAAACCTCTTAGCTCCCAGGACTTTGCAATTTTTTGTGATCTTTCTGCTCCCCTAAGCTCAGTTACTCCCACCAGAATGAATGATCTAAAAAGTTATTGGACTCCACACTACGAAGATCCTGCAAGTCTAAATGTCCCTTACATAACAGAGGTGAGTATATGCAGCAGCATGGTGCCTGGTGATATGAAACTAACAATGTCTAATCAGCCCAAAGCAGGTGCCATGTCATCAGAACTGCACTGTTTCTGAGACTTCAGCAACACCTGGGCACCACACTGTGCAGAGCTAGTCTCTGCAGTGTTATACACCGGCACTGTGCAGAACTCACAAATCACACGCAAGAATGCCCTTCATCTTTTTCTTCTTATCTCCATCATTTATTTGTGCTTGCTGTTTACTGCAAGAGTGCTATGTTTATGTATTAAGCATATCCCATAACACACTAATGTATAATACATCTGGTCCAGTTTTATTTATTTAAATGTCTAAAGTTCAGGAGTTTGCATCACTGTTGAGATTACATGTCTGATTTCTGTAGGCAAACAAATATTAGATAACCATGCACAGTTTGTACAGTACCTAAAAACTTCCTACCCTATAGTTGTGCCACAGCTTCTTATTACCTAACTGACTTTGTTTAGCAGAGGATCTCTTCTGAGGACAAGGTTGACAATGTGTCAGTTTTGAGCACTGATTAAGTCTGGAACATGTTTGAAAGAGTTGTTAGCGCAGTATGGGTGACATTAAGAAAATATTACTGTAATGACTTCAGTCACCGTGAAGAAAACATGGGTGGTAATTGTTGCCAACACAATACATTAAAGATTTTTATTTCTCGTTTCCAGTAATAATAAAATTATACAGAAAAAAAATCCCTTAATATACAAGTTTTAAAAAGCAGATTTGTATACAATACTGCAGTAAAGTTTATAAATTCCTTATTAAACATATCATATAAAAAAGGAGTTTCTGAACATACAGGCAGCAATATCAAACATGACATGTGTAAGAGACTTTTTACTGGGGGGTGGGGAAAGATCTTAGTTTAATTTGTAATTAGAAATAGACTATAGTAGAATACTGGGAAGCTGAGCATTGAGAAGCCTGAGATAATGGTCAATTTTTTCTTGAAGCTCATTTTGATTACCAGCTATACAGAAGAACCAAGAAATCTACTTTCATTTCTCATAAGAGTAGACCTTCAAAGACGTAACAGGAAATTGCAAATATAAGCATAAGGATGAGATAATCATTGCCAAGGAAAGCAACATTTAGGCAGAAATAACAAATTGCTATTTAAATGTGAATTGCAGCTGATGTAAATATGATAAAAAAAAATGTAATGTATCAATTCTTAAGCGATCTATTTCAATGCCATTAAATCACAAAATGAACAGAACTGAAGTGAAAATAACCATTTTGAAAAGACAACTGCAATCACTTATAAGCAGGCTGTGAAAATACAATGTACTTACCATATTTCAAGACTTAAGAAAATGTTACTGTTAAGAAAATGTTATTCATAACTATTTTCTTCCACACTTAAGTCAATGAAACCAAGTCAAAGTTAAACAAAAAGAATAAGTATCTTTAATACCACACTTTGGCACTGAAAACTGCTTGCAGAAAAATGTTTGTTTCTCCCAGCTCAAGATACTTAACGATAATAAGAATCTAAGTAGCAATCCCAGGAAGCTAAACTGCACTACACACATTGAAGGACCAACTCAAAATGCCAAGAGACAACTCAAGGCCTACTTGAACCTTTTACCATACTCAAAATACTCAAGTGCAAAAAGGATGGTAAATAACTGCACATATGTAATACACAGGGCTAAAATTTTCACTTGAACAAAATGGTACATGAACCATGCATCTCTTAAATATTAATTAGGTCGATACATAAAATATGTAAACAAACAGGTGAACAAGAGCTCCTTTTGGGATACTTCCCATGGATTTGTGCAGTGTTCTGTTAACTTATTCCATAAGGGACTGAGCATGTATATTATATTAATAAAATAAAATAAAGAAAAAACTTTATAGAACCATGGCTCTTTTTTTTTTTTTTTTTTGTGTGCACAAGCAGCCCATAACAATTGGATAATCTAGCTGAACACAACAAGAGCAACATCACCTGTGAGAAGTCAATTGGAGCTGTTTTGAATGAGTGGAAGGAAGCCACAAAACACCTGAGGCAGCAAAAGCCATCATTTTTGTCTTACACTATTTTGAAGACCTGCCAGTATCTTGAATCTAATCAGCCTCTTTGAGCTTCTGCTCAGTCTTCACTCAGCACGTTTCTTGTGCCATGCTTTGGTGTATCTAAGCAAATCAATTTGGTGGTTTCTCACCCAGATTTTAGGAAATACGTGTACTAATAAGGTCATATCCACAAAATGGCTAAAAATTGAGTAGATTTTGCACGGGTAGTCTCATCAACCAGAGACAAATATAAAATCTCTTATGTGTTTTCAAATGAGGCACATGGATAAGTAATGATACAATTTGAAAGTACTGTTACATTTTCGCATAATATTAAAGATCCAACTTGGGAGCAGAGGAAGCAATTTTTTGTATTTTGATGCAAATATACACTGAGTTTCTCAACTGTATTCCAAAAATATAGTTTTGAAGATTGATGGAAATCCCCTAAACCCCAACTTTTTGCATAAAACTGAAGACTGTTTCTGATGTTTGGAAACAATTATTAGCAACTGCTTTCTGCTCTTGAGTAGGCCATGTTTCCAGAAGCAGAATTTTTATAGTAAAACATACATCTATATATACTAACTGGGTGTAAATATCAAATTATTTTCTCCTCCCACCCCTTCTTAAGGGCAAAGATCATAAACAAATATTTACATTCGCACCCTACCATTATTGCAATCTGTACTCATCCTCATGTCTTGACCTGATTCCTATACTATTACCTCATTTTGCTACATTAACCTTAACTTAAGGAAGAGGAAAACTGGTGTCAAACACACTGCATATGGTCTAGAAATGATGGGGTTCAGATATTGAATACTGTTATCTAGCAGGTAAATAAATCTTCTAATGTTCTTACTCAAGACTTCACTGAATGACTATATATGTCACACTTTTGCCCTTTGATTTAAGAGTTGGTCTTTTCAAAACTGGAATATAGTCAAACAAATGAATCAGTAAAGTGTCATCCACATCAGTTCAATTGTTAATACCTTCCAACACATTTGTTCTTACATATCTAATTTTCCCACAACCCACTATCAGCTTACATTTTGAATGCTGATATACATTAAAAAAGAGATAGGAAAGATGAGCCACATCCAGCAACCTTAAAATTATTTATAATACTGCATTAATATCCCACTCTGCTTAATTATTCCATTGCTTAATTACTCCAAGGCCACAAGGAGAAAAACGTCACTGGCAGAAGAAAGCCAGGTTGTGTAGTGCCTGTTCCATTTAGAAAAATATTTATTCATTAAGATACCTTAGCTTTCAAAACAGTGTGAGGCAATGCTCTGCAATGTTATTCTGTCTTTACCTGAGGTATGAAGGACATCATAGTACCTAAAACACTTCTAATTTTAAGATCTGATTATGGAAGAATGAAAGAGAAGGGACATCGCTCTCTGTCCAACTGTCCAAAATGCTAAAAACTGTTACGGATAAAAGCTAGACATCATAGTACATTAAAAAAACATGTTTTTTACACATGTAAAATAAAGTTTAGTTCTGGACACTTAACTGAGCCTGTAAAAAGTAATTTCCCTTTAGTAATGAGTAAGTTATAATGAATACTCTTTCTAAAGTCATCCATATGGATTTGAAAACTTTCTTAATATAACTTCCTATCTTGTTAAGTCCTCTGTCTTCTAAAAGCTTTTTCAAGGATAATCACATACACCTTTGCTGTAGAGAACTATTTATAAAGTATCATGTGAATGAAGTTTATAGGAATGTTAATTATAGACCCTGATATAATCAGAACTACATCAATATTTCCTAAA
The DNA here is from genome assembly GCA_025447955.1 of Psilopsiagon aurifrons. NCBI lineage: Eukaryota > Metazoa > Chordata > Aves > Psittaciformes > Psittacidae > Psilopsiagon > Psilopsiagon aurifrons. The sequence continues at coordinate 35,951 of JAOEHY010037402.1, read as the reverse complement.
AATTGCAACAGACCTGTAACATTCCTAGATGTCCTTCAGACAGCCCGGCTGGTATCAGAAACCACACTGCTACCTTCTCAAAATATTGTAGCGGAAGCTGTGTGCCTCAGGGTCTAGAGGACTTTCCTGTAGGAAACTGTGGCACCTATATTAAAAAGGACAGCACAGGCTTGTTGGCAGCATCCCAACCATTTGCTTAGGATGCTGGAAGAGGCAAGAAGAAATCTTTTTGACACCCAAACCTCCAGGCTGTAAAAATGGTATACAAAGAAAAGTTATTTGCTGGTTAACAAGATGCTAATGGTTGTGGATAGGTATGCACAAGGTAACAGGAAGTGCAAGCATTTTAACAGGAGATGGGACAAGGCCAAAGAAGGAGGAACAAATGTACTTCAGGATCTTAACTGGCACAGAAGACAGTAACTCTGAAGAGCCCCAAAACTGCCATTAAGAGCTACCATCTGTGAAATCCATGGCACAAGCAACCTCATTTCACATTTTCTCACTATAAGAGCTGACTTACTCTAGTTCAGTTTGAAGTTTTGGCCTTTATGCACCATACAGCCTTGATAAATCCTGCTCTATAAGTAATATTCTGATTTAAATGGTACCCTTTATTCCCCTCTGGTTTGCATAGATGCGCTCAGGTACCATATGAAGAAGACTTCATCACCACATTTCTCATTTTTAGAAGTTTTTAAGTTAATGACATTGTCTATAACTTTTCTAACATTCACTTTCCTTCTGAATAACAACTCCAGGCATTGCTCGAGGCTATGCCTATTTCCTGAAGTAGATGTGACATAGAGAAGATAATGCCAACCCTTAAAGGAACTTTTCCCTGCAAGTAGATTTTAACACACTCTGCTGACTTTTATTCTGTTTTCCTCCAGCTCTAGTATCATAACTGTGTCAATATGCAAATATGCATTATATAAGGTTGCCTCTTGGGCTGGAAAAACAGGATATCTGTATGTAGATGTTCATTAAAAAGAATCCAGTATAATATTTTAACATACATAAAAGAGAATCAGCCCCAAATAAAAAAGTTAAAGTACTTTATGCTGAAAGCCCCATGTGGACTGCACCTCTCTCGTGCCTTTGAAATAAAAACCCTTCTTCAAAAAAACTAAGAGAAAACCACATGAATAATACAAGAATGTATATTACACAATGCAGCAATGGAAAATGCTATTATTAGTACTTCATAATCACTGTATTTTTCTGACACAACTACATGGCTTAATTCTTAAAGGAATTATGACTCAAAATCTGTTCCAAATTACAAAAGAAAAAAAAAAATCAAGCAATTTGACAATATTTTTACATGACCTTACAGAGTTCCACACCTGTGCTTGAGTGCTCCCTATTTAAACTGCCTTTTTCCTTGTACATGCATGTTCCTAGCATAGCCTTACAACCCAAGGCTTACTTGTGTCAGTGTCAGTGTCTACATTTACACTCTTATTTCCAAACTTTGTGTTTCCTTCAGAAAGTGTTACCCTGTGCATCTGTGGGATTCACAAATCAGAAAATTATTATTTGCAGGGAACACATTGCTTCTGTGTAGAAGCAAGAAGCTGAAAGCACAGTGAGCTCTGTTACCATAAACATGAAAATTGAAATCCTCCCCTGCTCTGTAACATCCTCAGTCTCCAGGAGGCTGTCATGGCTCAGAAACACATCAGTGCTTCAAGTATATTACAGACACCTTGTCAACATATTTTTAAGCCATTGCCTCTCTATCAGTGGTGCTCCCAAATTTGTGGAGTGCTTGAATTAACGTGTCAGTCAGTTCATGTTACATGCAGACAGGTTCTTTTAGGAAATATTTTATTACTTCTGTTATATAAGGTAATTATTTGTCTAAAGCTTATAATTGAAAGGTTTCTTATTGTGCCAAAGAATAAATTGCAATCCACAAAATATATCATTTGAAAGCACTGAGTTGAAGATACCAGTCTCTCTCCTTAGAGTTCAATCATGTCATTCTGTCATAAGTTAGTGGGAACACTGAAGAACTGGACTGTCCCAAGCAGCTTTTAACAGCCACTTTGATTTGGAACATCTCACAGAGCTGCTAGATGTGTGGAAAGGCTGCAAAACCAATGTTTTCCAGGACACAAGATCTGTGATTACATCCAACTTGTGTGTACAGGGGTGAAACAGCTAAGAAATACTTTATTACCTTCCCTGGACCAAACATCATATAGAGACACAGAGTCTGATTCTTGCTTTGTGAAGTTATTGGAAAGAATTACTGGAAATAAAATTGTTGCTAAGTCAAAGGGGAAGAAATAGGACATTTTTCTTCAAGGAAACCAAAAGCCATCCAGCAGGTCCGCAAAATCATGAAGCACTGTTTAAAAACTGTCAGTAAAGCTACACAAAAAAAACCCCAAAAACTAAAAAGGTTGAAGTCAAACAGCCCTCACTGGAGGACCACACAGACTAGACTCTGTTTTGATGGAACTGTTTAGCTATTAACAGTACAAGACTGTACTAATAAGCACCACAAATATAAATGCTTGTGAACATAAAGGAGAGGGGCCATCCCAAACCCCATTAAAAAACAAAGCACCCAGTGGTCAAAAGCATAGTAAATAACAGAAGCCCAGGAGCAGCAGGGCAAGGAGCAGCTCTCTGAAAGGATGCACTACTGAGCTTTAAGCTGTATGCTCAAACTCTGCACCTCCCTGGGCACACCCCAAATTCTCCCTGAGCTCTTACTACACATATAGCTGTAAATCACTCATTGAAAAACCTTCCAACATCAGAACCACAACTGTAAAATAGATCAACATCTGTAGGACAAAGGGGCGAAAAGGGCCTAAGTGTATTAAATGCTAAGTGGACAGTCATTAAACCATAACATTCCTTCCAAATTGTATTTTTCTTGGTTGGTTGGTTTGGTTCTGGATGAAATCATACACATAGGGGGCAGCCTGCCAGATTAATTAGAATAAATGGAGTAAAAACCTGTGGTGCACTGATCAAACGATTGTCCTCTTCACTAACACAAATGTATTCATGACCCTGTTCATAATAACTATTTGCCGCATCATTAGATAAAGGAAATAGCACTATATTAACATTTCTGTAGGATCAACAGCGCACCTGGAATAAGATCGATACTTGAACTTATGGAATTAATGTAATACCAACCATCTAAAGAGCCTACTGGCAAACCAGCAAGCAATCCACTAAAAACCAACAGAATACATGGGTGAAAAAAAAAAAAAAGGAAAATTTTTTTTTGAAAGCATATGTAAAAATATGCTAAATTTCCTTTTAAATACCCAGATTTTGAACAGTTTAACCATTCTAAATAGCAGTGCATGAAAACGCAGACTAATGCCTAAAACTGTATATAAACACATATCTAGCAAAGGCATTCTCTATGCACCTTGAACATCAAGTATACCAAGAAATATCCCATACAAATAACAATGAATATCAAGAAAAATAGGAAAACACCAACCCATCATATTTGTTGCACATGATAATGGCAAAATTCCTGAGGACCTACATGTGAACTGCATATTCAGGAATGACACTTTCTTTGAAAGAGAATTTCCAGTTACTTTTTTGAGAATAATCTTTAAAGTGTGTGCTGGTTTACCATGAGCAGACACATCAGAAGTTGTACTTACATCATCTGTGTTCTGCACTTACCATATGTCAATATTCAGTCACTGGTAACTTAGAAACTGCAGTAAGAATTTTATTTCTGAGAAAATATAACAATACAGTGGCAGATGCTTAGCTGGTGTTGATTGTCAATAGATGCATGAGGGTTTACATCTGTTGAGGATCTGCCAATAAGACAATTTTCAGCCCAGAAAGGTGATGGGAAAGAACATCAAGCTAGCACTGGGTACTTGTTTTCAGTCTTACCATAACTGCAACACTAGGCAGCATTAGAAACTCAATCATACGAAAAAAGACATTATCAAGAGAAATGTACTTCCAATTTAGAAAGACAAGAAGTATTTTAGCACTTAAATTACAGGAGGGCCAAAAATCAAATCAACTTTGGAAAAGAAAAAAAAAAAAAAAACACAATAGAAGTATTGCAACAAAGAAAAGCCTTTCTTAAAATGGAAAATTAAATAGAAGCATAATTTGAAAAAAAAAAAACAAAACCAACAAATGGAACAATTTTGTTTTCAAGCTGTCTGCCTTAACATCAACTCTGGTATACTATAAAGTGTTTATGGCTTTATTACTACCTAAATCCAGTTTGAATATATATTTAAGATATGTGCAAATCAATCCATAGTATGTTATGAGGTGCTAGCTTGTGATGGTCCAAAGCACAGAGTAAAACAGTTTTTAGTAAGCATACTTCCAAAACACATCTGCTTCATGAGAACAATGCTTCAGATTAGTTCATTTTACAGTTTGTTTTTACACAGTACTCTCTTTGTAAATCAGACTTTAGCATGGATGAGGTTGGGGTTTGTTTTTTTTGAAGAAGGAAACACTTCACACTTCTACCTGCACATTCACTTGAGACAATTCTCCAACACAATTTTAGCCAAATAAAATCTGAGAAGACTGGGGAAAACTAAGAATGAGTTTTGTTTGATGAACATTTCATGGATTGTAGCTACCAATATTAATAAATTTTAAATCACTTCACAAAAGACAAGGCACTGTATTAGGGCATGATGAGTATGTCACCTGCCAATAAAATGCAACCATTTAATAGCACAAATCAGCTTCACACAACAATTTATGGCATACACTGAGGAATACAAAGTCCAACTAAAATTTCAGGGGGAATTTAGCAGGGCAGAATTTAATTAGCAAAGATGCAATTTTGCCAAGAGACTGTGGCTAACACCTGTTCTGAAGTGAAAAGTGACAAATAATTGTAGTAACAAACATTTGGGTCATAATTTATGTTACATTTGCTAGACAGCTCCTCTAGTCACATTTAGATCTTTCTTTCCCTCGGACTGAGAGAACCATTGCCTTCTCAGTTAGCAGCGCTGCCTACAGAAGTCTCTGACTTATTTCAAAATCCTAATCCAACCCAAGCAATACTGCTTATTTTCATATTTCTACACACAGTTTAAGTCCAACTTATTAGCATCTTTTACCTACTCTCTGTAAGTAGCTACAATGATCCCTATAAGCTGTTGTGAGCGGCCACAGGGGTACAATGGTTGTGCTTGCACCGCAAGGCAAATGTGCAAGGAAGTGGTGTGAACCATCCCGAGGTCTTGCTCCCTTTGGCAGAAAACAAGATCAAACAGGCAGGGAAGACGATCACTGATGAGACTAGTTCTCACTTGGATACAACTGGAATGCCCATTTGTGTGGATGGTCAGAAGCACCTTCTCAGTCACATATGCAGAACCAAGAAGACTCAGTTTCATCAAAAAGTTCAGCTGATCTGAGATTTTCTTAAATCCCACTATTTCTCTATTGCATGCCCAATGTAGAAATGAGAACATGGATTTACTTAAAGGTATTAGAACACATCCCAAAATGCAGATCATTAATTTTTTAAAGCGTACCCAACAGTAGAAATATTAACAATGAATTGAAACAAATCATGAACTGAATCTCAATTCTTCTGGCATTTTTTACTTGCTTAGGAGCAAGTTGGTATTTGCTTTGCTACATATGGAAAACATCCATAGAAATATACCCTTCATTCACAGTTCTAGAAGTGACATCTTGCAAAGACTAGTAAGAGCATTTTCTACATCTGCTAAGTTGCTACAGTTACCAATTCTACTATCTTAAATGATTGTGGTTAATGTTTTGTCTCAAGATTCACTGGCAACTTCATTAGCATTAACAGCAAGTCACTGGACTACCTCACTGATGAAAATATGAAGTCGCTGATTAAGCTATTCATTATTTCCATCAGCATTATACTCACGAGTTAAAATCCTATTCTATTAATGATGAAAGCAGAGGAACAGACACCAGAAAACCAGCATTAATGAACCCTACTGTTAGTAAATCCACATGTAGCTGCAGTGCAGGACAAATAAAGCATCAAGATTAAAGCTGTGAGTTTTGGTAATTACATAAATAATGAGAGAGAAAATAATTCTGAAAACCTCATTTAGAAATTCTGGCAATGTTTTCCTAAATAGACATGCAAAGAGTGTTTCAAAAACGTTCCTCTTTGCCTCAAGGCTGTCCTTTGAACAATAGAAATATAGGACATCATTTAACATTTTGAATTCAATATTGAAAATATAACTTCATTATAAAATGTATAAAATCATAGAATAGTTAGGGTTGGAAAGGACCTTAAGATGATCTAGTATGTTCTCTGTATTTCTTACTATTATTTTTATTGAAAGGAAAACAAAATCCTGTGATATAAAAAATTGTTAATTAAGTCCAGTTCCCCAAATCAACTGTTATAACGTAAGGCTTTAATATTAAATATAGATACACATTGGAAGATGGGAAAAAAAAAACCCAAAACAAAACAAAACCAAAATTGAGAAATTATGTGACCAGCTCAGCTGTGTGTTTGAACACAGCATTGCCAGATTACCAAGCTATCTTTTGAAAACTGAAGAGGTAGAAATATCTACTACTAGATAACTTGCTGTTTTAACTAAAACGTTCTTGCTGCACAGAAGAGCACTGTTGAAATACAAGAGGATGATTATACTGTGTATCATGAGGAAGGGTAGAAGTAGTTAATCCTTCAACTGAAATGTACGAAGTCCCACGTGTTCATTATGACAGTGAGAAAATTCAGTGAACATCTGTAGAAAGAAGTTCCATAATTATTCAGTGCAATAAGAAAACTTGAGGCGCTTTATATTCTTCTAGCAAAGAAAATGATACTGAAGATATCAAACTTCCTTGCTTTGCCTTATATAAACTTCTGCAAAATGCATTGCGGTCTGATATTTGAAGGAGAAAAGGTGGATGCAGCATCAAAGTGGAATAGGAATAACTAAAGAAAAGCCTGTGGCATGCTATGGCAAGATTTGCCATGGCCAAGTCTATGGCAAACCTTTGCCCTACTGTCTGCAACATGACACTATTAACAATTTTCTTAACCATTTTTCTTGGCAGCATAAATAGGGAGAAATAATGCAGTTGGTTCTCTCAGAGGGGAAAAAGTACACGAATAACCAGGCAATCATGGAGGGAAATGTAACATATGCAGCTTGGCTGGAATACAAGCCATCAGAGGTATATATATTCCTTAGGGAAAACCAGAATGTTTTGGAAGTCCACCTCACAAACCCATCAGAACAAAAGAAATTGCTACTCTTTCTATAGTGTATTTATTAAATATATACAGCTTAAATGAACCTGATTTATTTTGTAAACACGTATGCTTTTGTAAAGTTGCTTTGCCAAGAAAGTCTCCAGGGCATGATGTGTGTTGTGTGAATGCTACTTGTTTGTGCACCATGGATTTCCTTTCCAAACCCACTTCTCAACTCCATCATTTGGTTTCCCTAGCTCAGCTCTCAGTCAGCAAGTGACATTAATTATCCACTGTAAAGTGGCTGTGAGTTGTTGATTAAAGAAATTACTCAATTCCTGTGGTGTGTACCTAGAATCACTTATAACCTGCATCTATAAAATTACGTATTTTAATTCATCCCACAACAGCACTGCTTTTAAATCTGCAGTATATACATATCAACATTTTTAAGAGATTAAAATGTGACTTAAGGTATCTTAGAGGGAGTTTCAGTTTTAAAGGCTTAATTGCCAAGGAATTTCTGAAAAACAGGTGGTGTCTAAGATGGTATCTCAAAAGCTCTGCATGTCTTTGGACAATGCTTCCATCCTGAAACCTTTTCAATTTCCATCAGTCACAGTAAAAGTGTATCTTCCATCTAAAATAAGCAAGCAATGAATGAAGACTGAGTGAATCACTGCCAGGTTTTGAGTAAAGACAAGTATCTCTCACTGCTACTCCTTATTGTGATAAGCTTCTCTTTAGACTTATCTGCTATTTGTCTACTACAGTTGCACTTTTGCAAGGTACAATTTTAAGTCCAAGTTTGCTCCAAATCTGCCTAACAAAAGACACAATAATGAGTTAGAGCATGAACGTGAATCTCCAATTTCCATTATTGCCTTTTCTCCCACAACACAAGATTTAAGTCTGTTATGCTCATCATTGTTGTTATCCTTTTCTCTGTGCTCCCACTTTGTAGCCACCTGGGTCATAAATGCTATGATAGTGAAACAAGACTAATTCTACTATTGGTAAAAGGTATGAGAAGCTCAAGTGTGTGCAACGCACCACTGTGTTACTGGGAGTTAATGTAACTAGGAACATATAGAGATGACATGGAAGAAACATACTTGGGGTGGTTAGGCTGGGACTCACAGTCACATCATTTATACTTTTAGCTGTGTGAAGCGTATCTACAAGTTGATACAGGTATAACCAGAGAGAAGCATTTTATATATATATATATATATATATATATCATTAAGTGAAAAGTAATTTCAAGGGGAAAGGTAAGAACATGCTTACTCCAACTTAACTTTCATTGAAGTTCAATAAATATAAAATGAAAATTCCTGGAAAACCCTCACTCATCTAGTTCATCTTTCTTACTTTAATTCATTATGTGTTTCTTGAACGCTTTTTGTCTTTGTTGAAGATGGCTGCTGTTGATGCTACCTGACAGCGAACTTTTTATAATTTCAATTGAATGTAGCAACAACAGCAAAATGGTAAAACAACGACAGCAGCTCACTTGGGTTGATAACAGTTTAAATACCACATAAATGTTTCTGTGGGAACAAAACAGCCTCCAAGTATCATTTTCAATCGCACATGGAGATCACTCAGGATTTGATTTAGATACAAGGCACTATTTTAGAACTGAGCCTTTAAAGACAGCCATTCTACCTCTTCATAACTGAAAACCAGATTTCGGTATTAGAGCACCTATCATTCACCTAGTACTCTAAACAAGCAACTGATGCTTCAGGAGAAACAAAAATGCTACCTCATGTTACTTTAGCAACATATATGTAGAGATATATATACCCTCTGCATATCTTTAACACAGACTACTTTAAAGGATTTCTATTTCTATGTATACTTCTTTCTCATGGAATATTTACAAATTCTTGTTTTCTTAAAACATTAAATGAACACAGGAATACAAAAAACAAAAAAATCTCCAACAAAACCCAACAACAACAAAACCCCACAAACAACCACATACACACACAAAACCCCAAACCAACAGAATGGCAAAACCTAAAACCCAACAAGCAAGCAAAACAAAACAAAGCCCCAACAAACTGCTCTCAAACCATTCTTACAAACCAGATGAAAGTCCTGGCTGGTTGCAAAGATGACAAAGTAATTGCAGTATCTGAACCAGCATGACCCTGTTGCTCAAATTTTGCTGAAAACTCTGACCTGAGGGTTTTGATTGAAATATTCCAGATCCTGATGTTGCCTTGATCTGCACTACTATTAATAACATGGTCTGGGTTTTGGTTTTTTTTTGTTTTGGTTTGGGGCTTTTTTTAAGTTCTACAAAGGAATATCTGTTTCCTATGACAAGCATTTATTCTCATACTGGATACTCTACAATTTAAAAAGAAAAGACATAAAATTCTATGTCTTTGTTGAAAATTAATTGTGACACAAAAGCAACATTGTTTTCTCCGCTGTCAATGTCCAACAGTAAAAAAAAATATACTCTCTGAACCATTTCAGAGAGAGGGCTGCATTGAGTGTTTCTGAAAATTACACTCTCTTAACTAAGTGAATTCAGAGCATTTGTCTGTTTTTTAAGGGGGGAGGTGGGGGGAGAACGTGAAAGGCGGGAAAGCCAAACAGAAGTATACAGCCAAAGAAGGGGAACAAATCAGGAATTCATGCATACGTTACGCAAATGCAATCAGGTGAAGTGCATTTAATCCTCTGGATTTCAAGATACCTGCTCTATTTTTCAAACCTTGTTCATACTGAAAGTCTACTGACTACCTGAAATAATATATTTTCCTTGAAAATACAAAGATAAATAATACTGAATTCCCCTTTTTAGAATGTTATATGTGAACACTGGTAGGATATATAAATAAATGCATCAAAACAAGAATCTGTTAACTGTGTTTAGCAGGACAGACAGCATATAGCTAGCAATCTTCAGGGAGAGACAAATCAGATTAGTGTGCTCTCACATACTGACTAATGGTATCAATTTCTGCTTGGAATCTGGAAGAAAGGTAAGAAACAATCATTGGAAAATCAAGCGTTAACAGACTATAGCAATATCTTCTTACGTGGTTTGCACTAATGGGATCAATCTGTATATGGTATGCTTTCTCTTGGGGAATCATTGATGCCTGAAACACGTAACATTATGTGGGACAGGAGAAAAAGCTTTACAAAACCAGCTTTGTATAAGGAGGCAATTAGATGTAAATGGCATAATGCTGATAGGAATTATTGCTGATAAACTGCAAATGCAACAGACTTCAGCAGTTGTTCCACAGTAGTATAGTTCTGTGTCAGAAGCTAAATTATATTTCACTTATACTTCTCTTACTATAATCAGCTTCTTCCTAGCATTCTATACTAACAAAAATACCATTCTAAATTACAACAGCTTCATCTCTTACACAGTGGGTTTGTTAGCAAAAGAAGCATTAATTTAGTAGGGAAAAAAAAGTATAGCACAGATAGATGTCACCACAGGTCACAGAAGAGACAAAATTAGTAGTAAATGTAGAATCAGAAATCTGTTTGCCAGTCTGGTGCTATCCCACATGAGATGCTCAGCCTTACTGAGACATAACTCTCATAAGTGAGTTTTCTTTGAGAGGTGCAATATTTTGTCAACCTAGTACCAAAATTTAGTGACTTGATACATAAAAAGATGTGTCTTCTCTTAAACCTTACAGCACCACTAATTAAATGGAAACTTTCATCAGGTACTGTCCACAGGGGTTGGTGCTAGTGTGCACCACTTTGAAGTGGATTATTTACCCAGGATATTTCCTGCTCCTTTTGTTTGTAACAATTGTACTCACATATCAATTATCACTTAGTCATGAATTTCATCTTCGAGATATGAATTTGGCCAAAGCAATGCCACTCATACTAGTACGGCATGAGGTCACCAGGCTGGCTTTTAATCCATGAAACACAGGAGCAAAGGCTCGCTCAAAGCATAATGACAGTACTGAGTGATGGGATATGTTTAAATAGCCTGGAAATTAAAAAATATTGAGGGGAAAGTGCATGCAATGCTAGGGACACTAAGCCTTGCTTTCACTGTTAACATCTCTAACCTGGACAAGCCATCATTCTGAAGATAACTTTGTAATAAAGACATTTTCCCTGAGAGAATCTAGAGCTATAAATACTTGAAACATACAAGATTTTCTTCCTGCAATACAAGAAGATGACTGAAGAGCTACAGCCTTTCAATTCATGATTATAACTAACCTGAAACCCTTCTCATTTTGAATAAGCTACCATGATTAAATCCTCTTAGGATTCAAATATATTTATATAAAGACAGGGCAAGCATCAGGCCCCATGATCAACTGTCCAGAGTACAGAGTTCCTGTTTGGATATGAAACACACATTCCATAGACACAGAAAATGAGGACTTGAGGAATTTTCCACTTTCACTAGCAGGATAAACAAGACAGAATATACATTAAGTGATGATACTGCAAAAGCACAAAATTAGCATACTGAGAATTCTGCATCAGTGCATTTTTTGGTTGGAGAAAGGTTTAGCATCCCTAACTTCAGATACCTAATCTTGACTCACAGACTAGACAACTAGACTTCATCTGCAGAAACTGGAAAGAAAGAATAACCTCTAGGAGAGTATTAATATCCTCTTACAATAGGTGTGATGTCCTGATTTCTTGGGAATATAAAAATTTTCCCTTGGCAATACAGGGATATCCAACAGTTTATTTAGCTAGATGCCTGACTTTTAGATCATTATCCTTAGGTGAGCTAAAGCCTAAGTCAGACAACAGATGGTACTCTGAGGCTGTTTTGTTATTTTTCTCAGCACCTAGAAAATAGCACTCTGCTGAACTGAAGGGCGAGTTGCTTTTAACACTGGTCTCATACCATAGAGAAAAAATTGACATGAAATACTACGCACCTACAGACAAGCAAGTCATGAAACAGGATGTTCAATTTGCCTGTGAAACCATGGCATTTTTATATCCACAATAAATTGTGGATACGAACAGTTTCAAGAAATGCAAAGCATCATAGATATATGAAGTATGCTGCTGGCACATACCTGAACAATATTAAAAGGATTAATAGCCTCAAACAGCTCTCTTCTCCAAAGTGCACGAAGAATATAACATAGAGGATCCTAAATACAACAGTAGATGCCTGTAGTTGAACTTTGTTACCTTTATTCGCTGTACTGTATAACTGCATTATGATACAGTCTATAATAAGGCAATCATATGGCATTTTTCCCACACACCTCTCTCCACCACACAAAGCAAGCCAACAGTGATGTATAAACATTGTTCTCTCAGTCATAGAAAGTATTTCAACAGCTAAAAGCAATTATGTAGATGGCTATCTTTTTCTGAAACCTTGTTCTTTCATACTACAGAATCTACAAAACTGGGCACTGATTTCTCTCCCACTATCATCAGTTAATTAAAAAAGAGTATATGAAAGAAGTATAAAATCAGGTGTACACATCTTCCAGGGTAACTAGAAAACAAATGTGATCTGAACACATACGCATTAAAAACTTCCATTCTTATTTAAAACAACTATTCTTCTATAGCAGTCAATCAGAGAGGGTTTCCTCAGTCCTTTTGCAGACTATTTAAAATAATTATGAAAAGCAAACCCTAAGTTTTAAAACCCGTCTGGAATACGTCCATTTAGCCTTAGGAGTGGCCAGAACGACAAGCACCTGATCATTTGTGAAGAGCCCAGACCTATAAACTCCTCCCCCTGACACTGTCAGACTGATGATAAACTTCCTGTTCAGGCACTGACACTCCCCAGGTGCTGGAGAGCGTAGTGCAGTAAAATACATCTCAGGCCTCCCCGGAGAGCACGAGATGGCTGGGACATGCCACCCCTCTGAATGCTTCTCACCTGGTCACCCATGGGTCCTGCTGGGAAAAGCCTCCTCACCATCACCTGCAGAACACAGCCTTGCTGTAGCAGCAAGCACAGCAAAAGTCCTCTGTCACAATATTTAGCACAAATTTACCTTCTGAGGAAAAAATCCAGTAAAGAGATTTCTGCTCTTATGTTCCAGAGTTTGATTAGCAGTGTATATATAGCCCTTGACATAAAGTACACTAACAAGTATCTTAACTGCATCATATATGGAATTTTAACAAAATCAGACACACTTTTATGTAGCAGTGATACATTATAGTTGTCATATTACCAACCACGTTAATCAAAGAAACAGCTGAATTTTAAAACTTTCCACAATACAGAAAAATATTTACACTTTGGACTAATATGAATATTACAAACTCACTGTGACTCAAACATTTTTTGCCATGTAATAGCATTCTTATAAAACCAAGCAGCAGAGTAATCAAACCCCTGGTTTATAAACGGCAGCACATGGAAATAATTTAGGATTTTTCTTCAGCATTACAAACATTTTAAATTCCAGTTCCACTGGAAAAGACCTTCACTTGATTACTCCTGTATGAAATTCTTTCCCTGAGAGCTGCCTCTGAACCAAGTTTTGTCTTCCCCTTCAGCAAATCAATTCCATGGTTTATATTGTATTTCTATCATGTCTCTTTGGTGGGCTACATGCACTAATGCCCAGAGCTGCAATCCGCAGTAACAGAAGACAGCAGCAACACAGATTCCCATATAGCACGCTCCCAGTTTTCAGCATACTCCAAACTAGATGCATCATTTATGTTTAAATAAATGTATACAGAAGAACAATCCCAGTTCCCGCACTGAGATTGGTTTTGAGTAAAACTTATCCTTTCCATTTTTCTGAGAAGACTGCAACTTTCATTATCCTAATAAATTAATAAGAAAAGACATCGCTGTTGTTGTTACATAAACATCTCACCGACAGAGATATATCATTAGATTATATTTTAAGCTCCCATATGCCACTAGAATTCACGTTGAAACCACCTTACAAAGCAATCTTTATGACAGATTTCTGTGGATTAACCAGTTTCCAGTTTTCTCTGACATTTTGTTAAAACTTTAATACTCTAAGCACCGTTGTTTGACATGCTCTCTGCCACTGCTTTTGCCAAGCAGTAGCATATGTTACAACATAGTAGATGCTGCTCTTTGATTTACATCTTTTAGTAAGAAAAATATTTTGCAGTGATACTACATATTGTTTAAAAAGCACCAAGTTAAATAATACTTTATATGCATGTGACTTCACTTCCACATGTTTTGTAGCTTTTATCACAATCATTTATAGATAGAACATGCTAATAATGTGAAACTCATTGACCGTTTAAATATGCCATCCCTATCGTTCCTTATTATAACAGAGATCTGCTGAGGTTAATCACAGGAAGACAACTCCTTAAAAGTAAGGTGCGGGACAGTGTACAACACATAGCAGAGAGGAATAAAATGGTGATGTCTGAAGATAAAAAAATGGACAGCTGCTTTCTATTTTCTGGGCATGGACCATAAATCACACATCACACACTTGCACTACCAGGGAATGTCCCTGACATGTCCACGTTGAAGAAACTGCATTATTGTGCCTTCTTCCTGAAGGTTGAAATTCTTTTCTTGAAAAATCTTGGGTTAAGAAAGATGCCTCTGAGATTTGAGGCAACAGAAAATGAGAAACCACATGGTACGAGAGTCCAAAAGTAGACTTTAGTTTCATTCCTACATGTTCATCTGAAAATCCCCTGGAAATACTTCCTACAATCTGGCACCTTTAAGCGATGCTGCACGACAACATGATGGGCTCCCCTGATGAGTCTATTTTGTGAAGAGAAGTGGAACCATAACATTACCATTTCTTCTTCACACCTTTGGGACATTAGGACCAGCTATAGCTAACACCAGGTTCCCAAACAAATGATGCCTGGAAAACAGCAGTATCAGAAAACATTAAAAGAACATAAAAGGAAAAAAAAAACAAACCCTAATTTCAAGAGAAAAAATACTGGAAGCAAAACAGGCTTAACAGAAATATATTCATTCCTGAAGAGCAATCCAGAACCTTGCCAATTTCATAAACACCCAAAGCCAGGAACACTGACAAACTGAAATTGCTCAAAACCCAGCAATGCCACTGTTAGTTCCACAGGACATTAAAAAACAGCCTTCCAACAAGTCCACGGTTCCTGGATTATATCTTCATGGGGTTTTTATTTCACTGCCATGAGCAATAGAAACAATGAACAAAACTCACACAGACCTGAAGCAAGATCATGTCTGCAGGCAGTAATTTCTCCCTCAGAAAAAGAACCCAACCAACCAAAACCACTAGTAGCCATTCTCTTGTAAGCTTTTTTCATAGTACAAAAATTACACTCACAAGATAATTGAGACATGATACCTACATCCCAGGGCTATTCTAGAGAAAGACAAGACGAATTTGGAAAGTTGGAGCCTATAAAGCTCTGCAGCTTATAAAGGTCCGCAGCTGCAAACACTGAAAGATGTCTTTTTTATGCATACATAAATACTACCCAATATCAAGAGCAATACACTTATTTACTGATCCTTGCACGCATCTGAAGTGCTGTATGCCATCACATGCATAAAGGATAAAGGGTAGACAACCTGCTATTGGAAAATAAATCAAAGCAATCTTTACTTTCTTGAGATCTGAAAAGGAAGAGGAGAGCAATGCTACAGTTATAATTAGAGATACTTATTCTAGCCATATACTCCTGGAGTGGCAGGAGAGAAATGCAAACATAGTTCTTGAGTAAGACTTGTTGACTTCTTGAACCATTTGTCATGCCTAATCTTCAGTTTTTAATCAACTGTTTATACAATGCCAACATCATGCTGGTGTATCCATCTGCCATTCATGAAAACCTATCTGCAAGGTTAGGGACAACAGTAGCTCTGCAATTCCATCAAACAGGGTTTTTTACTTTTCTTGAGAGCCCCACTGTGCGTGGCCTATAGCACGTGAAAGACCCATGCTCTATCCCTGCATCTTACTATGGTTATCATTATCCTTTCCATGCCCACCATCTTCACTTTGACCTTTCACTACTGCAATTTAAGTTCATTACATCTTGTACTATCCAGCATCAAAGCGAAAAGATTATCCTCTTCTTCTTTGCAGTACTTTATACATATTTTTTTATATTTTTATATATATTTATATATTTTTTCTGTAGAAAACTTATCTCATCTCTTTCTTACATTCCTCTTTACCAGAACCCGCCCTCAGTCTTTCTTCTAAGTCATGTTTTCTAGGTCCTGGATTAATTTCATTTGTATCTCCTAGATAATCTCTAATCAACACAAGTTTTCCTTAAGGTGCAGCCCTTGGAAGGACACAGCCTGACCTCTGAACACTTGCCACTATGGAATAGAACAGAGAAACTACTGCAGTTATTTTAGAAACAGACCCTGTTGTCAGCCTTACCGTTCTCACAACACACTGATAACTAATCAGTGTCACAACGAAATCCATGATATCTCTCCAGCACTGTGTTTTTCTTTAATCTTGTTTTGATTCCCACAGCCCTCCCCTGGGCTGCCATTTACCTCGTTATTTCCCAGTTCTGAGGTGTAAAATTTGGAATTTCATTTTTTCAAGCCGTCCCTTTAGCCAGATGAGAACCTTCAAAACCCAACTCTGACCTTTCGAGCTACTCAAATATTTAGGCAAGTTTAATGAATTTCAGATCATTAAATGAAAACACTTAAAACTGGCTTGATTCAAAATTGTTTCCTTCCAGTAAGCTCAATAGTCATGCTCTTCATGTTATTTTCCACAGATGTTTTTCTCTAATCTGCGTTTCCTACCCTGGTTTATAAGAATATCACTTAATACAATGTCAGAAACCTTATTAATGTTAAAATATAGGGCATATACTGCCCACAGCAAATGACTCTGCATACATAAGTAGTCCAGGCACCACCACATGGGATCCACTCACAAAAAGCAGTGTTTGGTTCAAATATTTGTATGGAGTAGGGAGGGGAGGATATATACAGCTGACCAACTTTGCAGACTAGAGATTAAAAAAATAACTGAGCAAAGAATTCTGTGGCTCATTTAAAATCATTAACATTTCCAACTCTTACTGTGACTGCCTAGAGGTGATTTTTCTCTGGAGACTGTGCCTGTAATAGTGCCATGGGCTGGCAGCAGCCTTGAGGGCTCCTCAACAGACAGCAGAGGGTGCAAGGTCTCACTGAGCTGCCAGCTTTGCAAATACTCTGGTGCATGTTTTATTAAAGAAGGTTTAGAATAAGGAGAGCAATCCCTTGTTGACAATTCCAACACAAGAACTCAGAAAACAAATAATCATAGGCTCAGCATGAAGCCATCAGTAGTGAGATAGATAATGCTCCCCATAATGTGGCACAGACTGCATTAACTCTCAACATTTGCTCCAGCGCTACTGAGGATTCACCTTTAAAGGCAAAAAGGAAAAATCTAGAAATATCTTAATTCTGAGTGGGGGTGCATTACTAATCCACTTAACATATGCACAGAGGGAAGCACATGTACACATTTACTCTGAGACAGGAAAACAGCAACAGAAAACACCAGGACAACCAAAAAATCAGAATAGTTTAGAATTGCTTTGATGTCCAAAAAGGCAACTTGCTGATTTTCTATAGGCAGACATCCTTTAGGAAAATGCCCAAGAAAAGGTTTCAGGCTCAGACAAGAGAATGGACATACTTCAGAGCGCATTTAACATGCCTGGAGTTATGACAGAGATCACAAGGAATTCAACAGGAAGATAATTAGCAGATAGTGTGCATTTCCATTTAACAGGGAAGGTGGAAGAATTAAGACTGACCATGAAAAAGAATGAGAATGAAAACTGAATTTAAAAAGCAAACCAGGAGGCAAAAAGCCCCAACAAAATAACAAACAAAATACCAAACCAACCAAACAAAAATAACTAAACAAAAAGCAGCTACAGTGGAGGCAAAACTGATGCAGGCCAATGAATCAGAGGAACTCCATAATCTGCAGTACGATCCTAAAAAGAATCTTCTATGTTTGAAGAGCACAGCAATGAAGTATTTAGTATATGACAAGAACTGATGAAGTGAAATACCTACTTGTTGCAAATTAAGACAGACTGCTGACACAGGGCTCTCCTCTTGTTCACACAACCTGCTTCATGAGCTTTTTGTCCCTTAAATATTCCAAAGGTGAAATAAGAAAACTTGTATTTTTAATTCAGGTTGAACACACAAATACCCACACCCACATTTAAATAATTTATATTAATATATAAATTTGCACCTTTTATTTGATTCTAACAACCTGAAAATTCACATCAACATCAAGTAGGAGTAACAGTGAATTGTCTGGGCTAGTTTTCAGGCAGATGCTATCTTTTCTTCATGTTCAGAAAAAGGAATACTGTGCAAGGCATCAACTCCAACAGCTACCTTTTCTTTCTTAAAATAGCCTCAAAGTTAAGGAACTTTTCCCTTTATTCTTTACTGCCATCCATTTTCACAGAAGTCATACAGAGCATACAGATAGGTAAAAAATGGATGAGGAACGAACAATAACCCTGTCCTATAGATGAAATATTCAACCATTAACAAGATCTATGGAACCACAATCATGCTTTCACAAAACAGCAGACCTACCCTTGCAAAACAAGAATTTCTGAGATATCTGAGCAAACACATCCCGAGGTCTTTTTGTATCAGCTTGAACAAATTAAAATGCAAAAATATGTAACTGAGCTGCAGACATCTAGTAAATAACACCCAACAATTTCCTCATCAAAAACAAAGTTACAAATAAAGAGAACTAAAATTATATTTAAACGTGCTTGAATTGTTACATTTATTCTCAAAAGCAGACAAAATTTTTACAAATTAGTAATTAGTTTTCCCTTAAGTTTAATGCTGTTTGTCAACTGTAGCTATGTTGATCAATTCAGAAATGCCAGTCAAAAAGGATTTCATGCTGTGTACATCGAAGCACTGATGCCAAAGTTAGGCAACTACTCTGAGAGTGAAAGGAGACAGGTTCCCCTTGAAGACAATGCAAAGCACCAAAACCTGCCTGGTCCAAATGGTGATACAGAGCAGACCAACCTCACAACTTTGACATCTAACATATCTATCAAAAAGAGACTGAACAAGTTCCTCTCTGAGCAGTAAAAGTCTCATTTAGCCACTCTATTATACTGTGTAAAACTCAGTACACTGGTGATATCTTCCTATTCTCATACAATCTGAAATGCAAATTATTATTAAAGGCTTTAGATATCAGCACACACCAATTACAAATATTACGACAGACCAACAAGATTCAGCTCAGAAAAGAAACACACACTTTCAGAGCACCTGATCCAGTTGCAACAATGATGCCTTTAGATGAGAACATCTCTTCTCATACAAAAGTGTTCAAATGGGGACAGCTTTTAGTCCACATTTATTGGGTTAGAGAGATAAGGACTCTGCAACTATTTTTGTCATGAACTCCCCCTGTCCATATTGCCCAGGAAACTCCACTGGCATCAGCCATTCCCATCACAAGCAAAATCAGAACTTTGGAGTTCAACATTCACTGTAGGATGCACTGTAGAAAATAATACAGGATAACTTTGCAGACAGCTGCAATGCAGTGGACAGACAGTGAGATAACCAAGGGGCTGAAAATAGTCCAGGTTAAAGTACACAGAGCTCCACATCAGCTCATCTGCCCTTCTTTGAGTCTGTAAGAACAGATGCACGCTATCTGCTAATTATCTTCCTCTGTGCAACTGATTCTGATATTTTGCTCAGATATTTTTACTGCATACTTTGATATTTTTATCATGTTTGGAAAAACAATTTAGATAAGGAAAGATCTAACTAAAAGGCTTGCCTACTCATCATCCTCATAATTATTTAAGGCTTACATTTATCCTTCCTTTGGAAGCAGCTTGTAATCTATTCTGGATAACTTGCCAGGGAGGATAGTGCTTGAGCTGATAGCTGAGCTCACTTCTTCGAAGGTCAGACACTCACAGAATAGCCAGTATTCATAAGCAAATTCAGGATTTTGGAGATAAGTTTGTCATAACAGAATGATAGGACCTTAATAACAGCACTTACAAGAAGGTATTATCTTCTTTTTTACAGACTGAGTTCATTTTTGGCTGGTCAAGTGGCCTCATGTGTTAAGTCATGAACATGTGGAACCAACAATGTTGTATTTTCAGTCCCATCTGGAGTCTCCCTAGTGAGCTTTATTCTACCTTCTGGCCAAAATGCTTGCCACAATCATCCAAATCCCTGAAGGCAAAAAGGATTTTAAAAAACAAACTCAAACACAAAACCACACAAACCAAACAGCTGCTCTAGGTTGCCTAAATTCCTGTATTTAAGGAAAATGTGCTGCTTTCAAACCCATGATATTTTCCCAGTGAAAGCAAGTGATATCATTAAATTGTTTCTATATAACCTGAGATCCTTCTCATCTCCAGAGCAGCCATGTTAAGATCACAATATTAATTCAAGATAATGCTTTTCTATCCCTAGAAGAAATAAAATTAAAGAAGTGATCACAGGAGTTTATCTATTTCCCTACTGTCATACTCTCAAATCAATAGAAAATACTCAGATTATTGTTTTTACCATGCAAAAAATCGTATCATAAAATGGTATATACCCACATTATGCGCCCACCTCTCCCCTGGTTTTTCTCAAGAAAGAATCTCTCTCTAGAGATTTAATACCAGGCTGACCTGGTTTTCATTAAGCAAACTGACCAAGAGATATTACAGCCGATTTCTTCTACTTCTAAGACAAAATACCAAATTAGTTTTATGTTTCAAAAGCTGTGTCTAACACATACTGCTCCCCTCCAGGTATTTCACCTGACACAAACTTAGTTTTGCTGAATGCCAGCTGTAAAACCCCCTAAATTTAATACTGCTGTTCCCATAGGTGCTTCTGTGGAGAAAGGCGCAAGTTAAGTAACTATTCCTATTCCTCTGTGTTGATGAAACTACAGTGTTTCAAGAGTCTGCATAGTTCACTTTTCCTCTAAAGGACAGCACTATGCCAATGATTTAAGTGACAAGCATAAACAGCATCTACAGTTCTTTTCCTACAATAGCACAGTTACAGACACTATTTGATTAAGTTGTTAAAATCTCATTTAGATGAAGCTAAAAATCTTTATGTTGTTGTTTAACCCGGCTCCAGCTTTGATCTTTGATTCAGTAGTCCAGAAGGCCAAAGCTCAAGTTTTAATCAGGCTAGAGTTCCCTGTAAAAGCAAGTCATTTTAACATACACTTTCAAGTATGAGAACATGTTAAGGTGCCTGTTCATATGACTATTAAGACTATAAAACATCATACTTAAATGATACTTGCATCAGTACATTTATATATTTATAATTTGTTGTTTGATAAAATTATGGCCATACCATTTTTAAGAGGCATAATTATCTAACTGATCAAATACCTTTTTTTTTTTAAATTCCTTAAAATTAAAAGCAAGTTGGCATCCAGACACAGAACAAAGTATCCCTGAGTACAGTTTCAAGGCCAAATAAGAGCTAATACATATGTAAACATGTGAAAACAGGAGTTCGCTGCTCAGCTGCAACAAGATGTATCTTCAAGGAAAACCAACAAAAAATGACAAAGCCTGTACTCAGTACACATATTGACAAGAATGTGCACAGTACAAATGCCACTTACTTTTACATTGCTTTCAAGATCTCCCATCCAAAATACAATTATTTTTTAACACATAATATTTTTATACATAATTTTATGAGTACTCTCATTTATAGTTTTTTAATGTAAAAATAGAAAAAATCATCTGCCACGCATTACAATCTTGTAGTCATCTTTCAGCAGACTAAGTTTTCCATGTTTTACTGTGCTCAGAATTTCTCTATACTCATAATGAAACACACAGATACAACAGTCAAAAAACCCTGTTTTATTTCTTGAAGAGAACATTTTTAGCAAAGACCTTGTACTTTTATAATGAAAGTATGTTTCCAAACCCGTACAATCAATTCCACAGTATTTTCAGCAGCACATGAAGAATCATTGTAAAAGAAAGAGAGAAGACTGTACATAACACATTGTAAGGTAAAATGCAAATTTTCGACAGTGAGGTACAGGTTTGTCTGCTCTCATAGCAAAACGTAAACCCTATTTCTCTGATCCCATCTTCCCATTGATTAATAAAAATAGAGATAAGCAAAAGCCAGTTTTTCTTGGAAAATAAGCGAACAATCTTTGATAGGAAGTTAGGATGGTTTCACAGGTAAATACATCATGTACTTATCTAATCAGATTGTGTCTTTTTCTGGACTTGCAGAAAGTTGTTCTTGAAAGCTGGAAGGGAAATGATACTCTGGTTAGTACACGTATACAGCACCACCGACACAAAGTATGCTATAGCAACATAAGTAACTTACAGTATGAAGCATGGCACATGAGGCACTCTGATGTTCATCGCCTCTACTCCACATTCACGTGAGCTGTATGTGAAGAATGAGAAGTTACTTGGCATGGATACCATCCTTAGGAAAGTAATTCTAACAGGAGTCACCAATGTAAATGTTTATGTTGTTCATTTTGGCTCTGCAAAGAAAAGAATATAAGAGGGAACACAGGTAAAAGGAAACACTGTTGTGTTCTTTGCCCCTTTCTATAATTTCCCCAAAATAGGTAACAGGTTACAAAGCAATAAAATCAAAACTCACAAGCAAAAGCAAAACTTACCAGAATTTCAGTGCCACTCAGGTTGTTTGTGTAACATTTTGGAACAGATCAGTCTTCCAGAAGTAAGCTGTTGAAGAGACTGTTCCAGGCTGTGGTCACTTCCTTGAAGAGCCCCTGATGTGAGCAGATCAGCTCTCACACAGTAAAATGCAGGTGTGTGCTTGGCTTGTATGAAGCTACTTCTTGTAGCAGCCCACAACAGCCTTGAACAAAGCTGTGTCTGCTACTGAACACACACTCACTTCTAATACAAGTCGTCAATTAACACTTTCAGAAAATAAGGTAAAACCAGTGACTTTACCAGGAAACTGCTGTATGAGGTTATGCAAAAAACATCAAATACTTCAGATCTTTCACACATCAGCAAAGTACTTGGATTCAGCACAGCACTTGATTCCATTCATGATAATTGCAGATTAATAGTGTTACAAGTTGTTATTTACAATATCGTGTAGTTTTCTCTAGAGCACAGTACCTGTACACATAATGTCAAAGTGGAAAGGTGTGTTCCTAGGCATATGTCTGAATGCTGAGTTCCATCAATTCCTTGTTATTTCTGTTTTGTTACCCTCTTATTAAATAAGATTGTTGCTTGGGCTAAGGTAACATCTTGAATCCTGGCTCGAGTAACACATCAATCAGAAGATGAAACAAGCTTGTGTGATAGCAAATCAAGTAGTAATTTTCTCTGTAGCTGAAGAGTAGAAATAAGCCATACTGCAAGATCTAAAGCTGTAACCTCAGTGAATGTATTTCCAGCATATTCCTGTGTGGCTGACTATTCATACCTGTGCTTCACACACAACAGTATAATAATAGTACAAACAGTAAAACGGCTGAAGACAATGTATACATTTTGCAGTTACAAAGAACTGTCTTTCAAATGTACAAAACAAGAAACTTGTATTGAATGAAACACAATAATCAAAATTCTTAATTCTTTTCCTTATTTATATATTTGAACTTTGTTCCTCCAAGAAAGCCTAATGGATATTCTCAGTTCATAATGAATTGAACATATCCAAAGGAAAAAAGACTTAAATCCAGAAGTAGGCTTAGCAATACATATGAATGCTGAGACATTTCAGTGTTCCATGAAAAACAGAGTAGCAACCACACATTATTATTTCTATCTTCAAGTAAGATACACCTGCCACAAAAGGGTTTTTTTTGAGAGAGACTGGAGTATGTGCATTATTTACAGATAGCACTTTGTTATTCAAGTCATTTCCTCAAATCTTGAATAAACTTTTGTTAAGCACTAAACTCAGCAATCCAAGCAAGCTACGCATTACAGGGAAGAAAACCACTGTATGCCAATAATGGATTTGCTGGTTAAAAAAGAGGAGGAAAGAGGAAAAGGATTATTCTCACATCCCACGCAAGGTCAGGTATGTTAGCTGCTACCAACTCAATGTAAATAAACCTCGTAATAGCTGTATCATAACCTGCAGTTGTCACAATGACAGAAAAAAGCATGAGAAATTAGTGTGTCACTAGGCCAAACTCAAGAAGCTCTGCTGTCCTAACTGAGCGATCAGAAAATTGCTGGTATTGCCACTTTGAATCATTGACTACTTATTACCAGGAACAGCAGCCTCTGCTGTAACATGACCTCTGGTTGGCAGGAATACAACGCATGCCAGCACGAAACATGTTTTTCCTGCCCCTTTAGGAGATCTGGATATTTTAAACTAATGTTCTACAGCTAATAATGATTAGGTCCAACACTTAGAAGCACCAGGCAGCAACTGAAAAAACACAGGTGAGAAAGCTATGGCTCAACTAAAACCATTTCATTTGTGCCTAAACCAAAATAGGAGAACTTGGCAGAACAATGAATACTGAAGAAGAGTCAACATACACCAAAGATTGCGTGTGAACTGCCTAATGCCTGAATCAAAGCTTTAAACCATTTTAAGCACAGCAAAATTATAATAAAAAAGAATAAAAATCAAAATAGATGTGCTCCAAGGAAAATAATAAATGATAATCTCGGATCACACACTACACAGACACAGATATGTATCAGCATCAATATCTTTTCCAAGAGCATTTATAAATATTCTTTCTCTTGAGGTAATCACCAGCTACAAGATGTTAGAAAAGAATACTAGACCTACATAAAACATTTACCTAAAGTATGAGAAGTTACAACAGAGGTCCTGCTATTCAGTTTCGTAAAAAGAAAAAATAAAAAGTGAATATTTAACTTATAAAATTCATGCCTTTGGGAAACAGGAATGTTAAGTGCCAAACCATCAGCTTTCCACACTTCCATGCAGTTTATTGCATGTAAGGTTATGAGAGTAGTTGTTAGAAATATATTATTTGCTTTTGGAGGGCATCTTTCTACAGCATCAGTGATGCCTTCATGGACATCACTGCCTTTAGCTTTCCCCAGACCCTTAGCCAATGAAACTAGTGTTTTCTTATGTTTCCAATAATCCCTCGATAAAAGGCAGGGTTATGGGTAATAACAAATGTACTCTACTGCAGACTGGATATAAAAGGCAAAATGATTAGAAGTTTAAAAACTATTTCCATTTTGTCTGTGCATCTTTATAATTCTATATATTCTCCATATTCAGTTCTAGAATGATAAAAATGAACTTCAAGGTATGAATTTCTCTGAAAAATCTACATTGCCTATATTGTCTGGTGCTGATAAGCAGAGATTGGATATTAGTTTCTTGGATTCCCTTTTAAATTTAACTTCAGGTTGCTTCAAAGCATTAAGAAGCTGTTGCAGAACTTCTGTGTAATTCTTTGCTCGTTTGTAAACTGTACATCATCTTGTTCGTGTTATGAGAGCTTTGAAGGTGTAGACTGCTGCAAAGATACACTGAGACATACATAAAGTAGGAAATATACTTCCTTCTTGCTTATCTGTAGGGCAACATACCCTGCATGTTACCGGAAAGCCTGACACAAGCCCCCTACTGGGGCTGTGCGTGTGTGTGAAAACCTTGCAAACACTAGTTCGCTTGTTCAGAAACCACCCCGATCATATACACTCATGGTTAGTCTAAATTTTCCTCCCCTCTTCAGACTAGCCAGAAGAATCATTTACTGTTGGGGTATTTTTTCTTTTTTAGCTTTTACTGAATCATTCTATCTACACACTTAAGAGAAGTCAAGGATTTCCTGTTCATTGCCAGTATGCATTCTGTCACTGAAATGATACCTCTTCTTGACATACTTGAGAAGAAATTACTAAGGACAAATAAAGAATGAAGTACCTGTCCCAGAGCCACTAATAAGCTGTGTGGGTAGTGAAGTACAGTTCATCACCGTTTGCCAAACAAGCTATGTCTCTTCACCCCACAATGTGCTGTACAGTTTGAATTGTCATAGAATCCACATTAAGACATCTGAACATATAGATGATGAAAAAGGATGAAAAAGGGGTACTTTGGTAAGGTCAACTTCTACTGCTAGAGGAATATCATCTCTGCAGAAGGGCCACTATGCAAAACAGCCTTAGCTGAAGGGACAAGGGGGACAGGACACACACGAAACTTGATAAAGAAAAAAACTGCTAAAAACCCCAATTAATCACTGTTGACCAGTGGCTCACAAGTCATATATGTAGCTTTCCACTTAACTGCGCAGCTGTTGGAAGTGACGTGTTCCAATAGTATCCTCTGTTGAACACCCACTCCCAGGGGATTGGCAGAGTCTCTTGCCTGGCATCAAGCACATTCGCCTCTAACCCAGAAAAGCCTTGCCTTGTTGGCTCCTGGAGTTCTATCATTTGTCCTGTGTGACCTGATTACAGCTTTGATCAATGGCCAGAGCAGCCATCTGCGAAGTACTCAAGGCTTCAGCAAAAGGCAACTTTGATTTCTTTTCACTGCCTTAAATGTGCTTGTAAAGTCACCTTGAGCACACAAAGTTGACTTCTGCTTCTCTTGTTGATGAGCTCTCAGACGATCTGATTAGAAAGTATTTGATACTGGGCTGCACAGCTACTGGGAGGAATGATATAATTTTGCATCTGTTCTTTCTGTCTTTTTCTAGATTCTGTTATCTCATGGAAGCTTTTAACTTATCTTAGTGTGCTTCCGCGGCCTTTCTGTCATGAAAAAAAAATTTAATGGTTTCTGATGCAAACACCCCAGGCAGTTATATAAATGACATGTTCTGAAAACAATTATTTCTCATTCAGCAGCAGAGCAGTCCTTCCTTCACAACTGTACATGCTGTTCTGACTGTGCCCTTTTTCCCTGGACAGTACATCTAAGTGGCAAGCTCCCTGCTTGCTAAAGCTTCAGACAGCAGGGCTTTAACACTTTTTTATGTCACATCTTTAATACACTATGGAAAACATTTTTGAGAATATGCTTCTAAGAAGAAACTTAGTGTGCTCTTGTTTGTTCCACAGCAACAAAGAAACAGAGGAGAAAAAAACCCCATCACTGCCATAAGGCAGTCAGTTTCTGAATTATACCTCACCATAACACAAATACAACTACGCCAAACACATTATAAGCCGAAACTGAAATATATGTTTTGTCTTTATGCGGCATCACGTATTTGAAATGGACAAAGGTCCAAACCTACCAGATGAATCTTGGAGAATTACATTTAAAAATATCAGAAGAATCACAATCACTTCTTTCTGCTATGCTAGAAGATCTGCAATATGAGATGCTATTTGTTTATAGGAGTTAGAAGTATTCTTCAAACTCCCTTGCTCTTCTTTGTGCCTTTAAGCTCCCCCGAGTCTTATGGTTGATTAGCTAAGACATTCATTTCAACAGTTACAACTCCAGAGAGGCAGGAAACAGCAGTGGCAGAGTTAGGGAGCAGAAAATAGAGGGATTTTACTGAGTCAAGTCAATATTCAGCTGAAAAGGAAAAAGCTCTCTGCTGCCTGCAAGTTGGGAAACTAAGAAATGAATACATAAGAAAATTGATTTCCCTTCAGTATTATAACCCTGCTATTCAGTGTGTTGGGAAATAACAAAAGAAAAGGAGTAGAATAGCTCAGATTAGACCCCCCTGAAAAAGATGTCCTACAGGTTTAGAAGCATCATAGCAAAACAGAACATTTAACACATTTCTGCCCTTCAAGGATGAGCAAAGCAAAAAATGATCACAGAGTTGTAACTAGGCATACAAAAAAAAAAAAAAAAAATAGGATTTCAGTTCTCCAAAGCTGATACCCTTTGAACAGATGGGTTACAGTCATCTCACACTTCCAGCATCTGATCTCACTAATACCAC
The DNA here is from genome assembly GCA_025447955.1 of Psilopsiagon aurifrons. Lineage (NCBI taxonomy): Eukaryota > Metazoa > Chordata > Aves > Psittaciformes > Psittacidae > Psilopsiagon > Psilopsiagon aurifrons. Next base: position 7,838 of record JAOEHY010037402.1, on the reverse strand, counting down.
CTTAAAATAAAATAGGAAAAGGCAGCTTCTTGTATCTTAATAGATGATACCAACTCCCACTTTTCATTGTTTATATTTTACATACAACCCTTTTCCATCATAATTTCTAATTTGAAAATTAATTAATCTAGATTTATGCAAACCTCCATTAACAAAATCTTCAATAAACACAATGACACATGGAAAAAGTAACCCAGGCAGCTAAGAAGGCAATCAACTCTGGCATCAGTAATGGCGGTAAGGGTAGGTGGAAAGGCAGGAGGAAGCAAAGAAAGAACAGGACAGCTAAGACATTAACATGTATGAAGTTGTGATAAAAATCTGTCCTGACTTAACTCAAAGTATCTGGTGAGACAATACCTCGTTTTTTAAACAAAGTATTCCTAACCTGGACTTTAGTAAAAACATTTCCTATAGGACAAGAACAGACAATTAGTAAAGATATATAAAAGGTGTGTAGGAAATCGTACTGCACTGAAAGAACAGATCATGCTTAATGCAGAGAACAATTATAAGCAAAGCTTTTCCTTCTTGGCATTAATATTCTTTAGTATTTATGTGTTGATAGAATTTCTAATGAAACAAAATCTGCAGCCACTGTTAAAGAAAGATCTGAACAAATATAGCAAGAACCAGATGACCATGAGGAGTGCAGCAATATTAAGATCAGTGTTATAAAATGTCAAGTAATGTGTTTTTAGTACTGTGCAAAAAAACCCACTCTAACAAAAGCTAGAACCCACTGCTGGAAAATAAGTCAGAGAAATACCTTACTGTACTGTTCCAGGAAAGACTATCATCTGTGAAAGCTATGTAGTTGTAATGAAAGGCAAAGGTGGCTCTTGGAAAAGGCACAGTGTAATAAAGATTTCATCTGGGATACTGTTTATGATACTAGTTATTCCTAGTGAAGAACTAACATTAGCTAGTTCTGCATTTCTCTTAACACCATCTTGTATGGGGAAGCTAAAAGAGACTGGCATATTCATGTTCATGGAAGTAAGCCTATGAGAAACTATGACCGCTTTCTTTAAATGTACTATGAGAGTCCCAGCAGAGCTGGGGAAGACAGTGAACTAAAAAGAAAAAAATCAATTGTTGACACAAGCAGTGAGTATAATTTCATGCCTTCATAGCCATGAAAACACTTGGGGTAGAACAATTTTGAATCACCACAAGAGAGCAGTGGTGGAGCAGACATTCAAACGGATCAGTAGGGCAAGAAACCAACCTACCTTTAGCATGCAGCTTAACCAGTTTAAAGAAGTGATTGTGACTGGAGTACCTGCAATGAACAACTCAAAGTCATTTTCAATCTTATTCACTCTGCCTATCTACCTGCCAGCATTTTTGTCTGAAGTGGTTTATATACACAGACTAGGGATTTTACCTGAAAAGAATGACATATATAAAGAGCAATAATTTCCTAAAGCAGCATGAAAGTGTTTCAAAACACAGTTCAAGTATTACTTCTATCTACATTCTTTAATGGCTTTTCTTACCGCAACGAAAGCCAGACTGACTACATACAGCATCCTGATCTTAATCCATTTTACATTTGTGATGCTGCAACAGAGCTAATAGAGCCATAAAGGAGCTCTCCTACAAGCATCCTGACCATTATGGTAAATTAAACTCCTACTCTTTCTATCAAACAGTGAGTACTGTGCTCTTTATATCAAGTGCAACAATTTCAAGAGCTCAATATCCTGTTTACCGGGATCATTCCATGAAAGATAACTTAATGTGGCTTCAAACTTCTACTCCAAATCACATCAAAGGGAAGTGTCAACCTAGAGGTCCCCACATTCTAAGTCTGAAAGAGAAAAAGTGTTCTCATTGAATAATAGGGGCATAATTTCATTTTCAAGTTTGTATAAGGACTGACCTGGGAGGTATTTCCTGGGAATATTTCCCAGACTGTGTCCTACAAGCATGACAGGTGGGGGATATCTAGTTTGTGAATCCCAAGAAGATTCAGGCATCTCAACAATGCAGAGACATGGCAATACCTGGTTGACTGTTTAAACAATGCTGTAAATAGAAAGAATGACTCTCCAGCTTTCCATCTTTCACACAAAATTGGAAAACAAACGGATTCCATGTCCTTGCAACAACAGTTAAAAGACACCAGCATAGGAAGCCTACATTCTTAGTGAAATTCTCTGTAAACCTGAATAAAGTTATTACAATAGTTTTCTCCCGCACTGAAATGACCCATCTATACTGGTAAAAGACTGCAGGCAAGAAATTTAAATCAAATGCTATTAATGGAATTTCAAAAATGAACTGGGGAAAAACAAAGAAAAAAAAAAAAAACAAAACCAAAAAAAAGCCCTCAGACAAACAGAAAAACACCAAACCAACAACGAACCATGATTTTATCAATTCTTCAAAAGAGCTAAGTCCACATTTGTTGCTTGTGTATTTCAGCATACAGAAGGGGTGAACTTCAATGATAAAGACTCAGTTTTCTTACTTTATGCATGCAAATTATTTCAGACAGCAGTGTCAGAAGTTTAATTCAGGAAAGGATTTTGTCATACCTTTAAATTACTCTAAAATGAAACCTGGACACAAATTTAAAGCATATTTGTAAATGCTTTCTAGAATAGAAGCTAAGGTGTACCAAGTTCTTACCAGCACAAGCTACCGTCATTTTGTACTTCAGTGCACACTGAAACCCCACATAATCTTTTATAATACAGAAGTTACTTTAAAAATATACACTTTTGTGTTCTTCACTGTAAAACATGCCATTAATTTCCATTTGCTTGCCACATTCAACTTAATACACCCTAGCTGAAATACTTATGGTTGTCCTGAAAAATGAAATATGTCTTGAAAGTGCCGATACAATCTTAATTAGAGCACCAAATAATGCATGCTTAGCATCCTGTCTTCAAAAAAGTCATCATGGCTTGCTTTTTCTCAGATGTACATAGATTCTCTGAAGTTTTCCAGTGAAAAGAGATTTGAAATTTTATTTCACAGTTTTTATCTACATAAAAAGTTATAGTGAGAAACCAGCTATTAAATCAGCCTATATAACACTGTGTTGCATGCATTGAAAGTTTAACTATAGCACAGGATTTTCAAAAAAATGAACTAACCACAAATCACCTATTTCAAGAACAATTCTAAGCTTTTACCATCATTTTAAAATGGAAACAAGCTGCCACACAGTTCAGCCGTAAAGAAGGATAAAGAACCAATAATAATCCTTGTACTCCTCACATGAACTCGAACAAGGTATTTAAATGAGACTTTTAAAGCTGTAAATTGTCCATCAAAATACAGAATAACTTTTGCTAATCCTTGCTCCACAAATTACTAATCCATCTGGAAAGCTATTTTGTTGCATGTGTTTACAAGGATCTAAATGTCATCAGAAAGAACTGGGTTAGTAGCATGTTAAAAAAGAGGGGGGAAAAAAAGGATGACAGAAATAAAAAACTCTGAAGCAGTTGACCACAGAATAAGTAGGATTTGCCAAAGTACTTACAGCTTTCAATCTCCAGCGTGCAGTTCTGCTCATCCAGCGGATATCTCCGTAGGTCCATCATACAAGCAGCTGTTGTTGTAATTCTAGGAAGGAAACAGAAGAGCTCGTTAATTTGCCTTGTTCCAATCTTTCCTTGATTACACACAGTTGATAGAAGAAAATATATTTCTACATAACTGATGCTCTTGTCTATTTTTGCTGAAATACTGTGTCTGCTGGTTACTTGTAACTAATGCTGTTCTAAGAAGGTTATGCCAGTCTGGTGGGCGATTAGAGAGCTTCCCCTTTACACACCATTACACAGTACTGCAAGCTTTAATAATCATCAACCAATTTATCCTAAAAAAGTGAAGCATGAATTAGGGCAGCCGTATTTCATTTTCTAGTGGAGGACTTCAAACCAAACAGGACAGGCTCAATGAAAGGTGGCAGTGGAAATCTAAAGAGAAACAAAGACGCAAATTTTATACCCTGGGTTAACACCTTTATCCCTCTGTGAAACTTAATTCTTTCTTCTGTTCAAAAATGCTTTATAAATAAAATATTATTTTTTCTTCATGTTAAAACCCAAACATTTTCAGGACCACTTTCAAAAAAAAACCAAACCATTTAGAACTATATCTGTACCTCCAGATCTCACCAAGCTGAGCAAAATTAACGCACTGAGCATGTCTTTTAGATGTTGAAACATCTGTACCATCAATAAATCTTTTGCTGATAAATCTCACAGAATGATATGACCCTGCGCTGAATATAAACTGAGGCACAGTTCTCAGCAGCATTTTATTAACTATGTTCCCATTACGTCATCTAAATGTGTAGAAAAATCCCCAATTTTTAATCTCCTCCCAAACCCAAGCAACTCTCTAGTAATTTTGAAAAGTATGACTGTTTAGAATCTCTTAACGGTCAAACTAATATGTCCTGCGCATACTCCACACAGGGCCAGGTGTGGATTTAGTGCACAAGTCGAGAGCTTTCTATCCTTTCTTCTCTCCCTCTCTACCTGGCAAGAGCCCTTCTCCTACAGCTGCTAGAGCCTGGTAATTTACATGGTCTTCCCAGAGAAACAAGGATCTTCCCCTGTGTGTTAAGTACATCCGACTGGCCAGCTGCATCTGGAGAGCCTGCTTCCACACCAGTAGAAAAATGAGGCCCCTGCACCACATCCAACTGTACAAGCTTTCTTCAAGCTTAAAGTTTGATGAAATTATTAAGCTCTGTCAACGTTTAAGCCGTAAATCACACAGTTCACAGCACTGTACCAGCTACCAAGAAGGAAAAAAATGACCGCTGCTGCTGAACCCAGGACAGTATCCACCCCTTCTTCCTTACCATTCATGTCATGCTCAGATCCCGCATTTTCAATATACCATCACATGCATATGTACATACACACACACACATATACACAGAGGGAGAGAGTTCATCCCTTAGTGCATGGACCAATCCCTATAGAGCTGCTGAGTCCATCCAGCCCATGATATCGGGCACCATCTTTTGTAATAGTCCTTCAGAGCAGGAGAGGCTGTGTGTAGTGTTCACACTCATGAATAACCTGGGCAATAATGGCCATCGTTAAGTCCACCTGTTGATCATGAGTCCATCTGTATGTTGCATCTCTGCCCTGATGGCCTAAAGTCTCATGGGCCCACCAGGCTCAAAATAGTTTGCCCTCACCTTCAGCAGTTTCTGCAGCTTGTGCTGGGGACTCCATACAGCTGCCTTCCATCTCCGACGCTTCCAAAGCCCTGGAGGGTCCCAAAGGACTAGATACTCACCCATACTGTCCCACACACCCTGCCACTCATGACTATCCAGCCTCAGGGAAAATCTCTTGGTCCTCCTATATTGTCCTCTAACCCCAGACAAGGCCCAAACTCGGCTCTGCGTAACTCTCGGGACCAGACGAAAAGGTTGGGGGTAAAACACACTCGGTATGCGCACCAACATGGCGATCCCCGCCACAACCAGCAAGCAGGTCTAAAGGGTATCTAAAGGCCATTCAAGCCTTCAAAATTCTCAAACAATGCTGTAAATGGTCTGGTGGGGGGGCTGGGAGCATAAAAGAATGTCTCCTTCACAGGTTGACCCCCCGAGGAGGTGAAAAGGGATGTGTAATTGTTAAACACTTCTATTATATACCTCCCGAAGTATAGAGTTGGTGACCACACTGGGAACAAAAGCCGGGTCAGTTTCATGATCACTGAGTCTATTGTATTAAAAATTATTGCAATAAAGTACAACATAACAGGAACCTTAGCCCAAACCCCATGTCTGAAAAATGCCAAGATAACAAATACCGGCTGCAAGTAAAGTACCACACACTGAACCTGTGAGATCCAGAGCAACAACTCTGAGACCAAATAAATCAGCATTGTGATGAGTAACTATTAATCCTGTCATTATCTCAACCCTTTGAGCCCCACATTGGGTGCCAAAAAGGACTGTCATGGTTTAAGCTGTAAATCACGCAGTTCACTCACTCACTCCCCCCTCTTTCTTCCCCATTCCCAGGGGGATGGGGAGGAGAATCAAAAGAATCCAACTCCCACATGTTGAGATAAGAACAGTTCAGTAACTAAGGTATAACTCAAACAACTGCTGCTACCACTAGTAATAATAATGACAAGGGAAACACAAGGAGGGAGAATACAACTGGCTTACCACCTGATACCAAGCCTGACCCAGCAGCAAACCCCCACCCTTCCGGGTCTCTTCCCTCTGCTTTTACATCACAGGCATGACATGCTGTGGTATGGAATACCTCTTTGGTCAGTTTGGGTCAGGTGTCCTGTCTCTGCTTCCTCCTGGCT
>JAOEHY010037400.1:10702-39977 GCA_025447955.1 Psilopsiagon aurifrons | reverse complement strand
ACCTGGTATTGATTTTATGCATCTGGCAAAGATGGAGAATAGCAGGGGGAGGCAGAGGAAGAAAAACAAGATTTCCTTCCACCTTTTAGTAAAAACAAACAAAACCCAACAAAACCCCTTAAGTGTAACGTCATGCCCACATCCAACACAACCCATCACCCTGCAGGGGGCTCAGGCAGCGCTCGCTGCTCGCACTGTGTCTTCCCAAGAACCTCCTGAGCAACCAGCCCTGTCAGACCCAGCGCAGCTCAGCTCAGTCTGCCGGGTGGGAGCAGGTCGCTATTCCCATGGCATTCCCTGTGTTGCAGGAACAAACACTGGGCATGCTTCGCTGCCCCTTGCATGCCAGCACGTGCTGGGCCCCCTGCCCATGAGATGCTGGCACTGCTGCACCCACCGATGCTGCCGTCGTGCCCACACCTGCTGGTGACAGCTCAGTTGTGGTGCCACTCGGGAAGAAGTGAAGCTAAATTAGAGCAACTGATTACACATCTCTGCGAAACAACCGGAGTGACAAATCAGTGGCTGTCACTCCTGTTCTAGAGAAGCCAGTACAGCTCTTACAAGGATTAATCAGCTTCTCACCAGGGTTGTTACATCAGCACTACCTCGGGGGGAGCCCTGAGGCCATGCTGGCTGGGCTCACACCACTGGCCACCAAGGCCTGCAACCCGCTGATGAAGACAACCACTGCCACACTGCTCTGCCCCCAGCCCTGTCCACAGCAGCAAGGCCACCAGCTCACAGGCTATCACAGCTCTTGTTCAGCACTGTGCAGATGCTGCCCCATGGGTTGCTCCATGGGCACCTGGATGTGGCACCACATGAGGCAGAAGGACCAGGGCTGGGCTCCAGAGCTAACACAGCATCCCTCCATGGCTGATGCTCAGCATTCAGGGGACACAGGCTGCTATGGATAAAGGACCCAGGCTGGGTTGTTCAGGCAGCAACTCCAAGCAGGAACACCCTAGGAGCCCAACCATGCAGTAGATGGTCCTTGCAGTCCAGGGGACAGCTGTCAACAAGGCCAGCAAGGTGCTGTGAGGGGGCATGTCCAAGCCAGCATCTGCATGGCTCTGGGACAAACCACCACCTGCAAGGGTTGGAGAGCTGACAGGATGAGTAAAACTCAGCCATTGCTAAGGAAGCTCAGCTCCCAGCAGCTCTGTCTGGCTCCAGACGCAGTCCCTGCTCTGTTAGGAGAGATGCTGACATTAAGGGGTCCTGGATCAGAGCCTATTGCAGCATCTTCCATGGCACTCCTCAGACTGCAGTCTATTGTCAGGGGTGTGCGAAGGGCTCCTGGGCCATGCTGGAACCAACGCACCAGCACCCAGAGCAGTTCAGCTCAGCTCTCCTGTCACAATCTTGTGTGCAACAGTTCTGTGCCAGCACTGCTATGCCACAGCTCTTGGACTACACCATAAAAATGCAATGATGCACTTGAGTTACATAAAGATCCAACCGTGGAGCAGAAAGGGCTCTTGATGTTTCCCCTCGGCAGGCTTTTTAGGGAGCTTTATGAATGCCAAAACCATGGATGGGAAGTCTGGGGAAGGGGAACCTAGAGCCCCTTAAACCAGCTACACCAAAACTGCTGACGAACACACAAGGAAACGTACACGGTTACAAACCTGCAGCCAGAAGACCCCCAAAACCCGGCTGTGTATGGAAAACATGCCTACCCAGCACACATAGTTGCCATTTCACTTTCTTACTAGCATGTGTGTGGGCACACACCAAGCATAACATGAACATAAAATGCTACAGAGATATATTTAAGTCATCCTCATGTGTACACATAGAAAGCATCAAGGCAACAAAATTTCTCCTATGAATTCAAAGCGCTATCCTCCAAACCAGCAGAGCCTCTTTAACTCATTGTCTCTCACACCGGATCAAGTACATTCTCTCTGAATACCAAACTCTCCTACCTGAGTTGTTAATATTTCCCTTTCTGCTGCTGGGGTTTGATGCACACCATCTACTCTGTGGCATATTAAAGTGCCCCCAAAAGACAGCGTGACAAAGAAGGAAGGTTACAAAGCCTCATCTGCTCCGCTCCAGGTGGATTCCCGGCAGATCCTGTCCTAGCACCTTTACTCAGGCCAAGTCAATTACAAACATCTGAAAGTCAAAGCATCATTCCCGTCTGTGGTCCCAGGGATTTTTCCAGTGTATTCCATGGTTGGCACATACAAACACAACCCTTTCCTTGTGTGTTGCTGCTGTTGCCCATAACAAAGACGTCTGGACTCAAAGGAAAGGGTTAAGCCCCTCGCAGTCATCGCATTGAGTCCTGGAGGTCTGAGTGCTGCCAAGTCCTGAAAAATGGCCACCAGGCAAGCTGCTGAGAATAATCAGAATAAGATTGGAAGGTGTCCACATCAATCAATCACTTGCTGACAGCTGACTGGAAGCCCCCACTGTGACCGTGGACAGCTGACCAACTCTCGGCTTAACCTGAAGTCTAACATTAGCCTGTTTGTTTCGTGTGGGTGGCTTCTGCGTTCTGACCTTAATAGTCAATCAATCTTGCCACGAGTAGTGTGTCTGCCAGAAGCATTAATTATCCATACTATTCATGCACTGAGAAGCTTTATCTTCAAAACCTCAGTGCCACTTAGGGAGGAATAACAGAACCCAAAGCAAGAAAGTGAGCCCAGCCCCAGTTCCTAAGGGGGAGCTGATGGCAGGGACAAGCTCCTGGGCTACTGCAGCCCTGCCTACAGCCTGGGCTGGGGGCACCTGGGGAAGGGCTTGGCCCTGCTTTTATTCCTGGTACTGACTCAGGCTGTGGAGAGGCTGCTGCTCTTGCACCAGCAACTGCTGTAACTGGTGCCAAGAGGAAGAGCTATAAAAGGACAACAAATACACATCAATTAAGCCTTGCAAGCTGTTAGTCACACTAGTTAATAAGTTCTTTCTATCTGTAAAGTGCTCTTACTGACAAATCCTTTAACTGGCACTCAGAGCATTACTATGGCTTTCAAGATGCCTCTGTCTTTCATGTGCAGCTTCTTGTACACATGTAAGCACTCCCCGTTGCGCAGTCTGTTTACACTAGTTGTGAGAAGACATCATCAAAGCAAACTGAAAGCAACACTAAATGCTTGAGAAAAACAGAATTCATTCACCACTACCTTTCAGTTTATTTAGATGCAGCGGGGGCTGCAAACCACAGCAGGGAGGAAATGGGGAGCCAGGCTGGCACAGCATTCAGCCACCAAAAGCACCCAGCTTTCCTGCCACCGGGCAGAGACCTGAGCCCTGTCCCACCGGCTGCAGTCAGGTCTCCAGTGATGAGGAGCAGGAGATGCACTTCCATCCTGCGGCCGAAGTCCAAAGCCCCAGCCGTCACACATTCATCCTGGCTGACCCTGTGCCACAGGGCACCTGGAAGATGGCATGGGCTTTGTTTCAAAGGGCTAAAACCAGACATTGCTTGAGCAAAGTGAAGCAAGAGGCACAATGAGAGAAGAGGGGAGCTCCTGCCCCACTTGCCTCCCTGGAGCAGCTGGCAGCTGTGGTGCAGCCCCACGGCATGGGCACATCCCTACACCCCTGGTCCTGCCCAGCATTCACCCCTCCCCTAATGCTGCAAATTAGTTATGCTCCTCACCCAGTGCCAAGATGTCCAACGGGTGTGGACGGGGTTCACACTCACTGAAATCACCTTCTCTTTAGTCCAAGCCAAACCAATCAGGGCCTTGCAATGTTAGATTAAAAGAGAGACAGCTCATCAGGGACAGTCCATGATCTCTCACACCCGTGCTGCCAAAGCAGCCCACAATTCAGCAGGCCTTGTCTGGGCTGATTATATTCCCTGAAAAATGAACACTAACTCTTGTGTAGAAGCAAGTTATGTTTCTGCAAACTCTCTTCCACACAAATTAAAGTATTAATCACTTTAATAAACATTAGTGTGGAATGGTCATTCATTAAACTCGGGAAAATACACAGCCTCAAAGCAATCATGTCAGGATTCTGGTACCCTGCACACTAACAGCACAGTACTCGTGCTCTCAGCACAACCCAAGCTGCAGGCACCCAGTGCTCACCCCGCACCACCGGCCAGCACCTCAGCCATCGCCACTTCAGTGCTGTACCATAGGCTTCGAGAGATGCAGAGAGGACAGCACCACACACCAGCACCCTCAGGGAAGCAGAAAGAAAAGAGGTTATAAAGAGCTCCCCAGGCAGAGGCCATGGCCAGCGGACCCCCACCTCTGCTGAGCCCCTCCACAGCCGGTTCTTGCTCCCAGGTACCATGTGCAAAGGGGGTGCAAAATGCTCGTGGCCACACCCGCCTTCAGACAGCACAGCTTCTGATGTACAGCATGGAGCCCAGAGGAAGGGAGATCTCTGGTGCCCCAGGCCCCCTCACTGCCAAAGGGCCGGGCTGCCAGCGGCTCCCCACCACTGCGAGTGCTGCCGCTAAAGCCACGCTCGTGGTAAACATGGACAGGAGTCCCCCAGAACACAGAGCGCTGCTGGAGGCCTCTCCTCACGCCTCCGTTTGAGCAGCAGGACTCGGCACCTCTGGACACGGTGCCTATCTGCAGGGCTCCTCCAGCAGCGCGCCCCAGGGATGCCGAGGGGCCTCCAGGCTATCAGTTGCAGCAGCAGCGTTGGATCTCCTGACCACAAGGTCCTCGGTGCAACCCGGCCTCCTCCGGCTGGCTCAGGGCTTCACGGCTGGTGTCAAGTGGCAACTTTCTGCATTGTGACCCTGTTGGAATTCACTCCTGGGGGGGACACACCAGTCCATAAAGTTCCCATTAGCGCAAAAGCAGATGTAAGCACTTTGTTGGCAGAGTTCAGCAGCAGGGAAGCCTGCAGTTGATCAGTTCTGCCTCGCTGGTCACTGCAGTCAACAGGAATTACTGCAAAGGATTTCTGTGCCCCCTCTCCCAAAGCCCACCCCTCTCAGGAAAAAGAAGATTTAAAGAAGCCAGCCAAGCTCAGGCACCGCTCCAATATGACGCAGTAAATCTGCGTGATGCCTGCGAGGGGAGCTGCCCCCATCCCAGAACAGCCCGCAGGAGAGCAGCGGGAGTTTGTTTATTGTACGAAACAAATCTAACCATGGGGAGTGGACGTCACCCCACACGAGCAGCGAGCGGACAGGGGCCTTTGTGCCAAGCGACTTAACGCAGCGCCGAGGCACGGGCAGGTGGCTCTGGCACCGGCCTTTGCTCCGGCTCCAAGGGCAGCAGGCGCCGGGCACCCCGGGCCCTTCCCCTTCCCACAGGCACTGAGGACACAAGGGGATGGCCCCGTGGCACCACAGCCTGGGCTGGGGGCCTGAGTGCAGCCCCCCCAGCACCCCCTGGGGTCTGCGCCCGTGGTGCTCAGCCACAGGGAGAGGCGGGTGGCAGTGAAGATGTCGCCCTGCTGCCGCCGGCTGCCTGGGGCCATGGCGTGTCCCATCGCAGGACCACAGTACTGCGGGTGCCAGGGCCCCCCGTGCCCCCCTCTCCATCACATCACACCAACCAGCAGCACCAGCTGACCTGGTTTCAGCCAGTTTTCCTTCATGATTAACAGTCTCTGGGACCCCGCTCACTCTGTTATTCTCACCAAATTAAAGAGCAGCCCTGGATCCTTGTTAGATTTGCTCACATTTGAGCAGTGTCATGTGGTCAGTAGCCCATGGCAATACACTAAATTAAAGGCCAAATGCAGAATCCACCTACGAGCCTGACAACTAATGAATCGAGGGCTTCAGGCCCCAGAGGACCCGTGCTGGGATGAAGCCACTTCACAGTGAGCCGGAGCTGAAGTGCAGTCCCTGGGCTGTCATTCAGAAATAAAGAGTTGTTTAACTTTATTCACCGCAGGACACAAACAACAGCATCTCTGTAACCAAGAGCTGCTTTGCTGACAGCCAGGCACCCATGACCTCTCCAGCACTGATCCCTGGAGCACAGCAGCTCCCGCTCATGCACTGTGGGTGCTGACAAACCAACCCCGCTTGGTTTGAATGCCCTGGGTCTGAGTCCCAGCATGGAAAAGCTGCCTCTCACCTATGGTGAACATGAACACCTCCACCTATCCCTCCACCCAATGCTCCAGAGTACCCAGCTCAGCCACTTCCCTGTGCCCCAGCACGGCTCTTCCTCCACACCAGCACCTGCTGCACCCCAGGCAGCACAACTGCCCACAGCACCCAGCCCTCATCCTGAGCATCACTGCCCACGGGCATCAGTCAACACCACCAGGCTACTCATGAGAAAGACAAAGCCTGTGGGTCCACTTCAGGCTCAGATCCCTCTCCCCATCCTCTGGCAGTGGCTGGGAGAGCACTGCATGTAAACTCTGGGGCCAACACAGCGGCCATCAATTCTGCTCTGAAGCATTTCAAATTGGAGCTGGAGCCTGGAAAGGTTCAGCCTGCCACATCAGACAGTGCCAGCCCCGCAAAGGTCAGGGCTGGTTTGGTAAGGAAATGTTTACTGGAGCCTTCCCTCCCCCAGGTCCCTGCTCCGGGCTCCACACTCGCACAGCTGCGCACCCGCTCCCGCTGCTCCTGCCTGCAGACACAGGGAAGCTGCACAGAGTCACAGCTCTTCACCACCAGGAACTGCTGCTCCCCAGCAGGTACCAGAGGGCTGCCAGGAACCGGGGTGAACTCAAACCGCAGCAGACCAGACCCACCACCATGCGAGAAGACTGTTAGAAATACCTGTCCAGAGGAGACGCGTCTCTCATGATGGAGCCACCTCCTCAACGGAAAATCCAGGATCTGTCCTGCACATCTTTGTGTCGCTCCAAAGCCTGGAGGATCCACAGTGCAAGCAGCAGGGTTACCCCGGCAAGCTTCACCTCTAGCTCACCTATCACAGTGCCTGCCCTGCATCTGGCCATGGACCAGGTCTGCAGAGCCACCAAAAGACAGAAAGCAGAGAGCAGCGTGGTGGGAACCCCCCAGCAGTGGCTCTCAGCAGACTCAGTGGTGCCTGGGCAGGTCAGGGCAGAGCAGGCAGTGACCCAGCCATGGGCATGGGCATGGGCTGCAGCCAAGCAGCACTGCTCCCCACAGCACGGCCACATTGGTGCTCATGTCCAGTCTGGTTTGAATGCTCAAATTGTTTTCAGTGCTGACACTGCACATAAAACCCCTCTGGGGAGCCTGGTCTCACTCCCGGAACTCACCCAAGCCACCTCCATGGTGCCACCTTTGGACACCAGCGTCCTGCCCCAACTCAGCTCCTGCCAGACTTGCTCCTCTGAAGGGGACACCAGGAGCAGCGGCTGCAGGAAGCAGCCATTTGCTGATTGCTGAGCAGGCTCTGATGTCCAAAGATGCAAACACATCTACAACAGGCAGCTCTGCTCAAGGTTCCTCATTGACAAATGCAGCTATTTATATGACACTTACAGACGTGTGCACACAATGGGCAAAGGAAAGCCTTGTGCCTAAATGCTGTCAACAGTGATAACATTTTTATTATACTAGTAAATACTTTGTTTTGTGGCTGCTTAATTGGGAATCAATACCATGCCCATGTTTAATTACATTCCCCATTTCAGAATGGTTGGGATCAGCCAGTTGATTTTGCTCCCTACAGAGACTGGGCACTTTGTATTTGGGATTCAGAGCACAGAGGCTGCCTATAGGAGACAGCAGCCCCCTTGAAGGAGATGGGCATAGTTGGTGGGATCATTATTAACTATAAACAAGCCACCCCAGGAGAGGTCAGAAGCTCACTTACCCTTCCCTGTCTGTAAACAACCCATTATTCAGCTCAGATGAAATAAAGCACAAGTCTTTATATCTGTAGTGCTTGTGCATGCACGTGTGGGTGATCAGGTGCATCTGGCGTAGCTGGAGGAAGCCCCATGACAGGAATGTGTGCAGAACCCAGACAGGGTAACCCAGCACACAAGTGACTGCCAAAGGCCCTTCCTTGGGCACAGACCTTCTCACCAGGGAACGTGGTCAGTGCTGCTGGGCTCGGCACCAAGGTGCTGGGGCCAGCGATGTGGCCTTTATGCAGCATGGGAACTGTGGGGATATAAATAACAGCATCCTGAGTCGCCTGAGACAGCTGTGTGGCAACTCCTGCAATTACTCGCTTGTAAATGGCGACCTTTACACGTGCTCCGCTCCTGACATCTTTAGGCACTCCACCTCCAGACATCTCCTGGAGCAGCTGGGCAGAGCTGCCTCGCACCGTGGTGCAGTGCTCCTGCTTCTGCTGCACCAAACCCACCTCAGCCAGACACAGGTGATGGGAGATCTCACTCCAGTGCGGGGCTGAAACTCTGTGCCCACCTGTGCCAGCCAGGAGCCTGGGGAGCCCCTGCCCAGGACACAGTGACCTCTGCCATGGTGCGGGCCCCAGCTACCACATGTTTCAGATGAGGCGCTCATGGACCTAAACCTCTCTCCTCATCTCAAAGTACAGGCAGACCCATGGCACAAGAAGTCAACACACTCTGTCTGTGGCTGGTCCGAAACGCCTCAATGCATCCCTACAAAGAGGTGAGGGTCAGAGAAACAGCCCCAGAAAACACCACGCTGCAGACACAGGATGTTCAGCTCTACAGCCTTTGGGGGACAGGAGAATGTGCCCCAGACACTCCAAACCACAGTCACAGGGCGCTCTGCAGGCACACAGCTGATCAGAGCAGGTCTGCAGTGCTGGGACAGCCTCCAGGACCTGGATGGAGAAGTCTAGAGCAGCTGGTGAGGGGCTGTGTGGTGTCCCCCCAAGCCAGGTTGGCTCCCTGCTGCTGGTGACCACCCCACCACGTACACGAGCACAGGGGGGCCAGGAGCAGCACCCCAGGCCAAGACACACTGATGTGATGCTGGTGCACAGCCTGCCCACTTCATGCTTCCCCATCTGGGCACAGCACGGCCACCTCTCCAAAGCAATCTCTTCATCCCTAATGCAAGAGCTGCATTTTAGCATTAATTTTTTCTCCTAGACAGACTTCAATCTCATTAATTTTAAGACACTCTAAGCTCTCTTTAGCTGTCTCCAACATAATTCTCCTAACTTAAGATACACTAGATAGAAGTAGCCAATCCTGCTCATAATTGTATATATGGCTAGCAATTCAAATTCACTTCCTCTGATTTAATGTCCTATTTGTATTCTATCAATAAATGAAGTTCTCGGGACCATACTTAAATGGAAGCAGCACTATGCTCTGATAGCCAGAGCCAGCAAAAAAAATTCCATCACTAAACCAAAGTGCATTGTAGTATATGATTCCTTGACTTATTGTTCTCTCCTCTTCACTGCACTTGAATATTAAATGTTGTATTAATAGCTCACTCTTAATTATCCATGAGTAATGTACTACAACCAGAAAATTAATGGAGGGAAGCACCACAAAAATGGAAAAGAATTCTCCCTATCCCTGATCCATTTTCAACCAGCCAGAGAGAGGAAGGGACACACATGCTGCCTCCAGCACAGCCAGCAAAGACCAGGTTTCTCCAGGGTCTGCATCCCATGGACGTGAGCCATGGGCTGGATCAGTCAGGCACATTTGACCTGGAGATTCAGCTCAGTGCTCACCCACCAAATCCCACCCTGGGTGCCCAGCTGCTGCTGGCCTCCTGTCAACTCATCCATGCTTGGAAACTGAGCCCTTGAGATGTCACCACTGACACACAGGCAGCACAGACCGTACACGTCACCACTTTCAGTTTATTGCCCTACATTGAGGGTCTTTGTCTCCACAGGTCAGAACATGGCTTTCTGCAGCTGCACCCCATGCAGAAGGCAACACACCGATTCCCCTACCACCACCAGCACAGCCCCTGTCCACTGCAGCACCTCGGACTGGAGAAGCAGAACCAAGCTTTCTACATCGCACTCTTGGCAACTCCACTGCCAGTGATGGACACCACGAGGACAAAGAGAGCCAGCAGACAGTCAGAGCCACAGCAGGAAGCCTGCCATACAAGTCAACCCAACAGCCTGCTTCTGGAGCAGGACTGTCCAGCTGGGCTCTGATGCAGCCCCACAGAGCAGTGACACTTGGCACCGCAGGGGACGTTGGCAGTAATATTCCTTTACCTCCATCATGACAGATATTGCCCAGGGGAAGGAAACACTGCAGAAGTTGTCTGCACCCTAACATGGAGCTCAGGAACCCTGATCAGCTCTGAACTCTGTACAGCTAATTTATTGAACTGTTCATCACGAGAAAGGGAATTAGTTACTTTGTCTCTTGCTCAATACAGGCATTAAAAAATTAACAGGCCATTACTAAGTTTTCTTTGCATTTCTGCCTATTACAGTGTTATTTAATGACTCAGGCTCTGCTCAAGCTCAGCACTGTTGTTGCTGTCACCCAGCCCTGGCAGGGAGGAGGCAGAGCCCAAGCCCCAGGGAACCCCATCTGCTGCAGAGCCTTTTGCTCTGAAACCACCCAGCACAACACCCCGCTGCCAGGTCCAGGTCCCTCCCTTGCTGGGCACCCTAGCAGGGGCACCACAGCTCAACAGCCCTACTCTTCCACAGCAGCCTCCACAGAGCACCCTGAAGCTGAGGAATCCCAAAGGACAGCACAGGTGAACTGCTCTGCAGTGGATGATGTCCTGCAGCCTGACACGAACTATGCCGTGCAGAGGGCTATGCTGTCAGATGTCCCCAGCAAGTGCTGCACCATGAAGCCGTGATGCAGTGACACCAGGACAGCACCAGCATGGCTCCTGCAAGGTGGCTGGTTGCAGCAGGCAGGGCCACAGCAGCATCCACCACCATGGCTGAGATGCCAGGGCTGATCCAAGAGAGCGGAATGTTGAGGTGTCCAATTAAATATGAGCCTCCCAGTGCCAGAGAGCTGCAGCAGCCATGAATTATGCAGCGGCTTGCACATATGTCAGCAAGATCACAATATTGATGAGTTATCCCATGTGTAATGTGATGAAAACCAAGATAAACTCAGCAAAAATTGAGTGTAAAATGATCCTTTCCTTTCAGTTTCCAGCCCAGTGTTGGGAGCATCTCTGCTCCCCTCTCCTGGGTTCCCTCCTCACCCAACACAGGCACAAGGGAGCAGCCGCACTGCCCCAGTCACCTACAAGCATGTGCTGAGTGTCCAAAGCCCTACCTGGGGGATGTTCCGTACGGAATTAGAAGCTGGTGCTCCCTGCAGTGCTGGCACATTCCACAAGGTCTGTATTTTGGCATTTAGATTAATGCTGGAGACGGGGAGGAAGACATTGCCATGTCTCACACTGACTCCCTCCTCTTCGTCTGAGCAAGTGACGGATGACGGAGCGCAACTCCCACTCGGAAACGCTTTCCAGGGCTCATGCAGACCTGTGTCCAGCTCTGGCTCCCATGACAAGCTGACTGCTTTATAATCCCAGCCCAGATGCTTTCGGTACCCTGGGAACAGCCAACAGCGCAGACTCCCACCCTCAGCCAACACGAAACCCCACGAGGAGAGGGGAGACACTTGGTGCTTCTGACCACGTCCCATCATCAGGCCCGTGGTGAATGCCAAGGGCTGTGAGACCAGGATGGGGAACACTGCTCCTCCCCCCAGTACTTCCACAGGGCAGCAGGGACCGGTGTTGCTCACCTCGAACTGGGTGAGACCTTCAGAGAGCCCCTAAGCCCCTAGGGAAGGCAGTGCTCGCCTACTTGGCTGCTCCCTGAGAAGAGGAGAGCCCAGCACACCCATCCCTGCGACAGAGCCAGAGTCAGGAACAGCAAGTGACTGTCCTCAGCCTGGGGACACACACCAGGCTGCTCAGCACCGTCTCAGTCACCATGCCCTCGTACCATCAGCTGCAGGAACACAACAGAACAACCACTTCATCGACAAGAAGCCAACAACAGACACAGAGGTTACACTGGCTGCCAGGCTTCCCATCTTCACAGGGTGGCATGGGAATACCACATGGCAAAGCATGAGCCAGCAGCAAAGGGGACTCCAGAGCCTGCCAGACACTGCTGAAAGCCCTGCATCCACCCATACTGCTCCCCAGCTCCAGCACGGAGGGGTACCTGCAGGAGAGGCGACTGTAAGTAAGGTTGTTTGACCTTTTCCTGAGGGATGTTCACTGCAGAGCACTGCTGCTTTTCTTTTAAAGTAGTATTTCAAATCCATAGCTTCATGTTAAATAAAGAGACAGGAAAACAGAAAGAATCAACTGGCGAGACAAGGAAGAGACAGGAGGAAGGGGATCTTCCCTTGAGAGGCAAGAAACTGCAGAAAATGACCAGTAAACCAGCTCGCAGCTCTGCCACTTCCCTCCAGACCTCACTCCAGCATGCAGGAGGCATCAGCAGGGTGAGCTCCGGCTGGAGCACCTCCCAGCACCACATGGTCACTACCACGTGCCCTGCTGGCTGCAGGTCGCCCCAGGCTCGCCATGGCCACCAGCTCCTCCAGTTCAGCCCTGGCCATTGCAGGAAGGTCCAGACCCAGCCAAACCCCATTGCCCCAGGGGCTGCTCTCCCTTCGTGCAGGGCTGTGGAGGACCGCAGCGGGCCGGGGCCTCATGCCCAGCCCCATAGCCCAACCTGGAGAAGGGACAGGACCGGTGCTCCCTGGAGCCGCTGGGCCTCATGGATGTGTCTGTGTGAGAAACCTTCCCAGTTTTACCACTTTTCAAATATTTTAATGCAAGCCATTTGGTGTCACATGTTTAAAAATGGGTACCAGCATGAGCTACACATACATTAGCAAACTGCTCTGTATTAGAATATATACAAGAAGCAGAAAAGCATGTTCTGACTCTTAATCCATATGGTTATCCCAAATAGATTGCATGGTCTTTAACTTTGGCTTATTAGACTGGATCTTGCATATGGAAAGAATTAAAACACTGGATTTACAGTGCAGGCTAATCAGAACGTGTTTAACTTATGGTGCCCCAGAAGACCAGGGAGGTCACAGCCCCAGACACCTGGTGCAGAACCTGATCCTGCTCACACAGTGCAATGCTCACAACCCACAGCACCGCACAGGATCTGACCTCCAGCACTCCTGTACCAGTGAGCTGCAAAGAGGAAATGCCTCATTTCCCACCAACTACTCCATACACGAAGAGACAATAGGGCCAAGTGCAGGCTGCCGGCAGGGCTCCATGGGCAGCACTCTGGCGCTGGGCCCTGACTCCTGTAACTGAAAAAGCCATCAGCCTGCTGGTCCCTGCTCAGGATGAAAGGTCACTTCAGGCCTTTACGGGGGATTTTTTTCAAACAAAAGAATTGCCTTGATTTTTAAATACTTCACTTCAAAATCACAGCAGCTGTTAGAAGCAAGGCATAATATCACACTGTTAATGAAGCCAGACTCACAGCAAGGTGGATACACGTTATTTACTTCGGCTAATTTATTTCCGGACAAGGCTAGACTCATCTCAAGAACTGTAACCCACCCATTTCCATCAGCACAGATGGAAGTACATTGAGCTCCCCACCAAAGAGCCTCGGTGCAGCAGCCTGAGCCTCACCGCCTTTGTTTTCACATGGATTTATTCCACTGATGTTGTTTCCATGTGAGTCAGTTGCCTTTTTATTACTCCTCTAACTGCAACTTTGGAGAAAGTCGATGAATTTCTGGACTTGGAGCAATGACAAAAGAATACACTGATTCACCCCCTTCCACAGCACGGTCTGCTCTCACAGTCTGACATCTCCCTACAGGGACCATTCATATGTTGTCTCCAGTTTGCTTGTTTTTCCAGGGTTGTTTTCTCTATGAAAAGCTAAATTGTTAGATTATGAGCACACTCTGAAGTAAAAGGCTTCAGGAAATGAATTCCACTCCAGCTTCAAGCTGGCTCTCTTCCAAAACCTACCTTTGCTTCATCATTTACATGTAAGGAAATTGTTTATTACCAGCACGAAGGAACAGGGGCACTGCTGAAGCGCTTTGGTGGGGCTGTCCTGAACCACACGCTCAGCACAGAGAGGCAGTAACAACTGATGGGATGAAATCCTATCTGCTCACACACATCACACCGGCTGGGAACAAACAGGGGAGCTTTCTGTCCATCAGTCACTCCTGTCGAAGTCAGTATAAGAGCACAAAGCAGTTGGGGTTTGGAAGAGGTGCTCTGCTTGTACCGGCCACAGACCTATGGAGCTCTGGTATTGAAGAGAAGAGAAATTAGAAGAGATGAAGTTTTCCCCAAGCACCTCTCATCCTGTGCCCTGGATCCGCCCAAAGCTGCTGTGCCTGGGAGCACTCAGCTCTGCCACATGAGGTTATTTTCATCGTCCTACTAAAAAAATAAGATGTGGTTGCAGGTCCCTGGCACTGCTTTGCCATAGGAAAAAACACAGACTGTTCAGAAGCATCGCTGTGGAAAGCTTCTTACAACTGAGTTTCTTGTGCTTGCTTTGACTAAATTGAGGCAAAACAAACCTGCCAGTCCATCGGAAAACAAAAAGAATTTGTTGAGCAACACGCTCCAGGGCCATCAACCAAGTCCACAGCTCACCCGTGTCCAGACAGCACAAGCTGCAGCCTCACTGCATTCAGTGTCTGGTTCTACCTACCACACCTGGCTGCTCCAGAGCATGCTTAGAAACAGCACAGGGCAAAGAGGAGCTCTGAGGCAGAGCTGGGGTAACGATGCCTTGCCTGGGCTGCAGCCACAAACCCAGACCAAAACCCACACCAAAACAGCAGCAGAAACTCCACCTAAACAGCAGCACAAACCCGCGCATAAGCAGCCTCAAGGGTACAAACCCTTCCACATCCAACCCTATCTCCAGCCCTCCCGGGTTCTCCAATCTCTGCTGACTCAGACAAGCCCCAGAGCTGGGCCCACCGGGTGCTGCACCAGCCAAGCTCAGCTCTGTGTGCCACAGCCAAAGGCATCCCCAGGACTCCAGCTGCCCCGGCTCCATCCCGCAGTCAACGTTAATCAGCAACGTCTCTCCTGGAGGGTCACTTGAGGCTGCGCAGAGGCAGAGGGGAGGGGGGTTAACAGAGCAGCAGAGCCCAGTAACCATTCCATTAAGTGGCAAGTCATTCATTAGTCTCCTAAACTGCCAGAGAACATCAGCTCCAAGGCCCTGGTGCAGTGCTCAGCATCTCCACATCTCCTCGTGCCAGGACGCGCACAGCATGCTGAAGGGCAGCAGGTAGCCAGGGTGGCCATGGACAGGATCACACCCCCGGCCACTGCCACCCCTTCCCTGCTCCTCAGCCCTGGCTCAGGCCAGGGACTACAGCTCAGGCTTGCAGAAAGCCATGTGCTGAGCTCCTGATGAGCACTTGCAAGGAGGAGCAGGAGACAGCACCTCACTGGAGCTGCACAGGGATGGCACAGACCACCACAGCCATCCACAGGGTCCCAGCATAGGGCATCTTTCTGCGCATGTTCTGAGGGCACAGCTAGGGCCCGGAAGGGTTTCCTTGTGTGGTTGGTACTGCCAACTGCAGCAGAGCAGCACTTCACCTGTGCCAAGACCATGGTGAGAATTTGCTGTCAAAGGATGCGAAGAAACCTGGAAAGGCTCAAGATGCTTGAAACATCCACTTCAATACTGAAAGTGGTTCTGCAAAGATTCACATTAGGGAACTACCCTGCATTGTGGCCTTGCAGGCGCTTCCTCTCTCCAGGCTCTTATTACTGAGGGCCAGAAACAGACAAGGGGCATGTTCTCCTTTTGATTTTTAAGGAAATGAGTAAATTGGGATCAACTTTATATCTTTCCCACAAAAAAGTGCTCTGTCATCTCATGCCTCTTCACCTATGCGAAGACAAGATGACATCTCTGGCTAAAGGCCGACAGTTCTGCACCTCCTTGTCACTTTTAACAAGAAAATAATCCTGCAGAAACACTTGAAAAACAAATCGGTGTTGACACTCCTCATCTGCTAGGTACATTTTACGAAAGGAAAGAACTACTGCATTAGCATCTGACCTCCTCACCTTCCTGACGCTGGAAGAAAATAAAGAGGGAGAGGCTCAGAGAAGCTGATGCTGGAATAACAAAATAATGAGAGCAGGCAGCAGCTCACCCACCATGGGGCAGCCAAGCAGGGCTGGAGCCCACCCCATGGGGCAGGATCACACAGGGCAGTACCAAAACCTGCTCAGAACACACGGCTGCAGCCTCTCCATGTGAGCAAGCCAGTGTCCTCCCACCCTGTCTCATCTTGCCTCCACAGGAGCCCTGCTCCAGCTCCATACTCACACCTCTACAGGGCTGCACAAGGGGCTACTTGCACTCCCCAGAGATGAACTGCTCTGTCCCGCTCCAAATGCTCCTGGAGCACCCAGCACGCTTCCAGCTCTGATCTCCAAAGCTTGCAGGCAGCAACAAGGATTCCAATGCTGCCTTAGGTCTGGGCACGGTGCATTTCACCAAACAACCGCACCTCCACTCCCCAGCACAGGTTACCAGGAAATAAAACTGAGCTGTGCCTTCTCAACAGCCGCTTCCTCCAGGAGCGCGCTGCCTTTGGACACAACCCTGCTGTCCTCCATCTACACCAGATGGTCTCACCGCTGCCCCAGTGCTGGCTGCAGTTTGCTGCTGCCCCGAGAGGCACAACTGCCCTGCGGGGGGGCAGCCGAGGAACTCGCAGAAACATTTTCCCACTGGTAGCTGCCAGCCTGAGCTAATGCGACGTGACACGTGTCTCACCAGGAACAATGCGCTGACATCCAGAGCCTGCCCACCATGTTCCACACACGGCACTGTCACCACAACACCATCGCAGGCGGGGGGAAGCTCAGTTTCCCCTGTGAGCTCATTTCAAGCACCCCTTTAAGGCGCTGGTGCCAAGGAAGTCCTGGCATTCCCTCTGCAAGACAGCTTTGTAACAGGTAGCACAGTGCCCATTAATGTCAGCTGGAAACAGGAGGGCAGAGAGCAAGGTAAGAGCAAAGCCTCTCTCAGTCACACCAGCAGCTTCACACCCTACAGAGACAGCCACAGCCCCCACCACATCTACTGGAAAAGGTGCTGCTAAACACAGGAGCAGAGGCCAGCCACACGTGCCAACCACCCATAGCCAAGGGATGCCTTTAGACAACCCTGCCACAAACCACGAGTTCTGAGGAAGAGCTCAGGTAGACCATGCGACAATGCCAGGAAAGCAGATGAGAAGTTCCAGAACGGATCCCCTTCAGGCTGCAGTGGAAACACAAGGAGCACGATGCAGAGCACGGCACAGAGCATGGCTGGGCACCGAAACCCCGGCACCAGCCCGTGCCTGCTTACACAACCACGTTACACAACACCCGCTCCAGCATGTTGCGTAAGGACAGGACAGGCACACCTCGAAACCCCGAGGCCGCGGCGTGCTGGGACAGCAAAGCCACCCGAGAGCACCTTCCACACCTCTGGAGGGGAGGCAGCCCGGCACAGCCTCACGGGGCAAGAAAAGCTGCCCTTCCACCACATGCTGGGAAGAGGCTGATGTGACCCCAAATCACAAGACCAAGGAACTCCTCCTTGTTGGACTATGAGAATGTTCGAATTCCAGAGATTATGAAGCAGTTTTCAGTAGAGATCGGCTGGAGGCACAAGAAGCAGTTGCAGACACTCTGAATTTCAGCTAGGTGACAAAGGCAGCACCGTGGTCACCAGCAATTCAGAGCTTCTGCCGTACAGCTAGTGTGAAGTTCTGGTCTCTGTTTCAACTAAATCCACCCAGTACATCCCAATGCCTCCAGCAGACAGCACACAGAGAAGGCTGCTGGCAAAGGAGGAGGTTTGAGTTTCTCCCCAGCTGCTAACGTTTCTGTTTTCTGCACCTGAGCAAGGATTTATGACAGAGCAGGCTTCAGAGCCCCTCTTCTCTAGGAAGTACCAGGAAGTAAAAGGGCAATTGCATTAGTCAGTCATCAGGAGTTCTGTTTCTGCTTGGCTTCAGACGACAGCAGGTAGAATTGCTCAGCTGCCTGAACGCAGCCAGTGGCGTCCACACAGGCAGGACAGAGTCCCCGTTCCCATGTGCTACACACTACACACTGTTTAACAACTGAGCAGCCACAGCAACACCACAGCAACATGCCTGTTCCTGGGAACCACCAAGGCCAAGTTCAGGTAATTAGGGCAGGTCCTGGCACATGCCAGCGCCTCACCCTGGGCTCTCCTCTGCTCCAGCAGCTGCTGCCTGTACAGGGGGATGCAGTGAAGGGTGAGCCTGCCCGGGAGGTTCTCCATCCTGGTGGGCACAGCAACACCTCTGCTGAAACCTCCCACCACAATGAGATTTGCTTCTTTCACAGCTGCATCCCACCAGCAGCTCCCAAACCCTCACCCTGCCATCAGCCATTGAAACCAGCCCCAGATCCAGTGTGCTCAGCCATGGCAGCAGCACCCACAGCAAGGCCACGTACTGAGCCCAGCCCCGGCTGTGTCCTGCAGCCTGCTCATCAGGATGCCCAGTCACACGTGTCGAGAGTGCTTCTCAAGGTTACAGAATCACCAAATTTCATAATCCAATTCCAGTTTTTCTTGCAAGACAATTAACCCAACGCTGCCACCGAGAGCCAAGACTAATCCTTGAGAACCTCACTAACATCCTCCCTTCAGCTTCCTTGTGCCACCCTCCACACAGCTCTGCTCATGTCCATACAGCCAGTTTCACCCACAGTGCTGTGCCAACTAACTTGTTTCTTATCCCAAGTACCATCTCTCAAAAGGCCACTGCAAAGGCTTCTAGCAAAAGCTGATGTAGCCAAATCCAGCTCCTACTGGCCTCTTTCCCTCTCCTCCCCCCAGATATAAATTTTATTCTTGAAACTACTAAAGTTGGCTGAAAATAATGATAACTGACAGATGCTGGGTTAAATAGGCCACAGACTTTCCCCCAGGCCTAATTTAGACCGGATATCAAAATGATATAAAATATCATTGCTCGCCTTCACTCCACTAGGACAGACCGATATTAACTCTTTCCTAGGAGGGTTTTGTTTGCACTGTCACCTTGGAAGAAAAACGTGTTCCATCCAATCTCCTCCTGCCCTAAGCCCAAGCTCCAAGGCAGCTCCTCGAAGTCACTGAAGTTCAAGCTCACCACCAGGCATTGGGCAAGCCTCTCAGACCTGAACCTTCAGAGGAATCTGAGCACCTTGACACGATGCTGTTGAGACATTCTGTGTACATAGGGCTGTGTGCCAAAGAGCCCACAGCAGGAACAACACACCTTGAGCAGGGTCCAAAATGCTAAAACACGAGGAAGAGGAAAATAGGGTATTGTACACTGTTTTCTAGGCTGATGTTTTACCATTACACTTCAAAGCAAACATCTCCATCACTGAAGTGTCACTGTACCTCAGCAGGAATGGGCACCACTTCTGGGTACTAGCACCTTGTGCTGCACTATCCAAGTGTTAAAGCATTCCTCACCACACATGGGCTCAGAGGCATGCTGATGTAAGCTGATGCTGGACACCAATCTGGCAGCCCCAGGAGAGCCCAGAGCTGCTCTATCCTCAGAGAGGAGCTGATGCTCACGTCTGACAGGTTTCCTCTCAGCTAGACTCAGACAGCTAGAAGCTGTGCTCAGGAATGAGTAACTCATCTCTCTCCTTGGAGCCCATACAACTGGCATTAATTAACACCTGGCGTTAAGTTAATCAGGAAAAGGCCCCACCCCTAATACCAAAATGCCAGCACCATTAACCCTTTTATTGCTGGTCCCAGTCAGACTGGAGAAGCAGGAGATCCCTCGCAGCAGTCTGTTCTCAGCAATGTCTCATCACCCATTCTGTGGGCTTTAGAGTGGAAGAAGACCAGCAGCATTAAGTCACACGCAATAGATGCTCCTTTGCTTATTTTCAGTGTGACTCTTCACATAGCAGGAAGAATCCACATCTAAAGTTAAGGAAAAGCCTCTTCACTGCAGTTGTTTCATGTACTACTTGCACAAGATGCTTCTGGAGCTTCATCAGCTCTTTAAAGACACAGCTGAGAGAGACATCAGGATAAATCCCAGCCATCACTGACCAACAAAGCTTCACAGCTATGGGCAACATCGTGACCATCTACTGGGTCGCTAACTGCCTCGCACAGATAAGCACTTCACTTGTGGGCAGTGATGAAGAGCTAGAAGGCCTCATCAGCCTCCAGTAGCAACCAGAAGAATGCTTTCAAAACACCATATGGATTTCAATAGAATTCATCCCTGCTCACCACTGTCTGCAGCCTGCACCCTGTCTACCTCACCAGCTCACTCTGGGTACCCACTGTCTTCAGCTCAGCCACTCCACATCTGTAACAGCACCAAAAGTCAGAAAAGACAGACCTTAAATGTCCACGAGAATAAGATAGATGCAAGTGCACCTCCATCACTGTGCACCAGCACGGGGACAGGAGTCAGACCTAACCCGTGGCTGCACAGCGAGGCCACACATGTCTGACGTGGCAGAGCTCACACTGCAGCAGCCTCACACTGATAACCCACCTGGCAGCGCAGAATCCACTTCTGCACTTGGACACACAGAGCTCAGAGCTTCCGACATGTAATTAGAGCCTGTATTTTAATGAATATGCACAAGGGGGCAGAGTCAGAGTTGTGCACCTGAGGTTAAGTTTTGCATATTTTAACTTCAACACTTAGTGCAGTCTCACTTCATTAACCTAACTTTCCACATCTCAGTTCCTAGGAGGGCTGCTGGGTTTGTTTCTCTTAAAAGGAAAACACAGCATTACAGGAGAGGTCCCTCTCTTTCCATGGGGGTGCTCAGGATAAAAGAGCTTTGGCCTTGGATCATTCTGAAAACAGGAGTTTGGTTTATATCACTGTTAGACAGTTCCTGTGCTGAACATGCAGTAAAACGTAGCTCAAGCCAAAGCAGCAGGGTCACAGACACCTCCGCTCCACACCCGCCTGCAGCTGCATGGCCACCATCCTCAGAGCTCCAAAGGCTCTGAGCTCCCAGCTTCTCCACAGAGCTGGCCAAGACTGCAGAGAGCAGTGAGTGCTTTAAAGTGAAGCTGAATTCAAAGCGAATCAGTTCATCAGTTTTAAAGTTATAAATGTTAAATTCAGCAAGGGGACCACTTTTGCTCCCGTAGACTCGTAAAACTGTATTACACATTAAGTACTATGTTAAAAGGACATTATTTCTATGTTTCAAGCCAGCATTCCAAAGTCAGGAAAGCCTCTGCAACCTGAATTTGACCTTCTTGTTTCTCTGGATTGCAACAGACTGTTACACTGGTTTTCCGCAAGGAGCTGGGCACAGCCAGTGCCCTGGCTGCTGGAGCTGCTCTGCCAGTCAACTGGAGATGCAGCTGTGGACACTGATGCTGCTAAAACACAGCTTTACCTGCTGGAGCTGCAAGGTGGATGGATGGCAAAAAAACGTTTGGTGGGTTAAGGGAAGACTGCATGTCTTCCCAGCACCACCTGCTGTACTCACCACTGGTGCTGAGCCCCATGGGGCTGAGAGCCAGGGACACCCAAGGGCAGCAGGGGGATGCGGCAGCATCCAGGGAAGCAGCTCCCTGCCCTCAGCAGCTCTGCAGACCCAGCAGCTCTCCTCAGCCCCAGAGCCCTGCCCCGGGCTGGATGAGCGCTGCTGCATGCCTGACCCACTTTGCAGGGCTGCAGGGCATGGGCCCAGCCCGGCACTGGGCAGCACAGGCAGGAGCAGGAGCCGCTGCGCTCGTGCACTGACAAATCACACACTTAACTGGACATGGAACAAGGCCGACCTGTCAGCGTGTCAGCACGGGGACTCCTAATCCGAGCCTGTGTCAGGGACAGCGAACAGCCTAAGTATAATTGTGGGGAGGCACATGCTCGTGATGTGGCAGCAGAGATGCTGCTACTGATCTGACATGACGGAGCAGGAGAAGGCAACAGCAGCCCCTGGATAGTCCAACCTGACCTGCAGAGGAGCCCCCAGCACATGGAGCTGCCCCATCTGCCCGCCAGCCCCCCATGGGCTGGGTCAGTCATGCCCCAGCAGAGCCCAGGCCCTCACTGTAATTAAGCTCATTCTCTTCCAAAGGGCAGGGAAAGCAGGAATGCCACAGGAAAGGGATTGCCTCGGCCTGTGGGCTGCCAAGTGGTGTTTAACCTGTCGGAGCGGCAGCATGCGCGTGGTACCCACCGCTCTGCCAGACGGAGCTCCAGGCTGCCCATGTGGAGATGTCACGTTAAAGAGCCAAAGTGTATCAGAGCCCCTAGCAGCGCCTATGGCGGGTTTACTCATGTTATTAATTACACTTTGAGATTAGGAGAAGGAAATGGCATAGCTGCTCACCAGCACTGCCAAGTGATTGCACCTTCCCAGCAGGAGAACCTAGGCCTGGACTTGTGCTTCCTACCTGGTGAGGCAGAGGCTCAGGTTGTACTAAAGCACAGGAATAAATCTCTCCTGCAAAATGAAGCCCTGTGCATTGCACAGCAGGATGTGTTCTGAGCTGACATCACCACCAGGTCTCAGACAGCACATCCATATGGAGGGCCAGCAGCATCCATGTTCTTTCACTTACATTTCCCTGAAGTTTTGCTATTACACCAGGAGCTGCAGCAAAGCACTTTAACATGTAAGGCAATCCTGGAGCAGGGTTGTGGTGAAAGGGTTTTCCCCAGCAGCAGAACAAGCAGCGATGGGAGGCCACATCAGCCATCATGGGGCTCTGCCAGACTCAATGCAGAGATACCTGTGAGCAAAACCTCTTCCCTTGCTCCTGCCCCGGCACTGAGGGAGCTGCACACACACACCCCTGCTCTGCCCCATACACACCCTGCATGCCCCCAGCCAAAGCAGATGAGCCCAGCAGCAAAGCCACCACCAGGTGCCCGAGCATGTGAGCAGCTGCTCCTCCCTGTGCACTTCCACAGCCCGGGGTATGGGCAGCCAGAGCGGGCACAGCCCAGGGGTGCTCCCATGGGCACGGAGGGGCAGATCCTGCAGTGCCAGAGGGACAGATGGAGCATGGGGCGCTGCGGCAGGTTGGGGGCAGCCGATCCCCAGGCAGACACCCACCAGCAGCTGGGTGGGGGTCTCACCTCCATGCCTAGCTCCTTCCCACCCAGCACAAGCCAGGCAGCCCCATCCCTACCTCCAGCCACGTGCCGGTGGGACTGAGGAGCCATCTCCCTTCCCAGGCTGGGTGGCCTCTCTTCAGTGAGTAGACAGAAGGAGGCAACAAACTATTTCATTTTTACTATTTGTATTTGACCTTTTTATATTGTTTGCTTTTTCCAGCATAATCTCTTAAGAACATGACTCCAATGATTTATAACAAAAGAATATCTCTATAGTGGGTGCCTTGCAAGACCTCTCTCCTGCTGCTTTAGAGTGATTTACTTTTGGATTAGCCTCTGATAGAGAAGGGCTCGGCTGACGATTTGCCCTCGTATATCAAAAGGGAAATCCTTAAGACATCACTATAAAACAGCAGGAAAGAGCACCTGCCTGACTCATAAACTTATATGATGTGGTTTATTCAGATAGGCCATCTGCTTCCCTTACATACCCATATGTCCTTCTCTGTTCCCTGCTACCTCACTGTTAACTTCAGTGATTTTCCTCTTCAATTCTGCAAAGCTAAAGAGAAATGAATCGAATGATAAACTTTCATGCAGATGGGAGCAAGCGAAGTGGCCACTGTCACTGCCTTCCAGTTAACGGAATAAATAACGACAGTGAAGTTGAGGAAACACATCTTCTCTTAATTAGATCCATATTATAAACTTAATGTGCCACATCCTGCCCTAGCTTACACCCCACAGCTCAGCTCAGGTGGAGGGGGAAGAGAGCCACTCTAAGTGAGTCCCTGCCTGCCCTGGCCCTGGCCGCATGCCCTGCCCATGCCCTGGCCTGGCCTGGCCAC
Organism: Psilopsiagon aurifrons; assembly: GCA_025447955.1. Lineage (NCBI taxonomy): Eukaryota > Metazoa > Chordata > Aves > Psittaciformes > Psittacidae > Psilopsiagon > Psilopsiagon aurifrons. The sequence continues at coordinate 16,221 of JAOEHY010037400.1, read as the reverse complement.
GCTCCTGCGTCAAAGCCTCTGCCCCATAGCCGATGGAGGGTTGTGAGCCATGGCCCAGCCCCATCACAAGGGAAAAAAACCAAGAAACCAGACCCAGAGACTGCTCCTCTACTTGGGATGGGATAACACCCTCCTGCCTCCTGATTATCCATTGAGGGATTGAGTGAGCCAGATCCTGTGTCAAACCATCACCACCAGCAACAACAAATAGACTTTTGTCCCATGAACTCACCCGTTTCCCTTCTAAATCCATTTCTGCTTTGACTTCTACAACAATCCATAACCATTAACTTCAGTAACATAGTTAGCACCATGATAAAAAGGTACTTCAGTTTCAGAACTGCTGGTTAACTCCATTACATGCCCCTAGCTCTTGCACTGTAACAAAGTAATTAATGAACCTTTACTTCTAATGAACCTTTGCCTTTCCTACACAACTATCCACGGCTGGCTAGCACCCCGAGGACCAAAACACCATCTCCTACCCAGCTGGACAGACCTGCTCTTCTAGCCTTCCTCACACAAAAGCCCCTTCTCCTCCTCTGATAGATGTTGACCCCAGTCACTATCACAAGGAAGATGTCAGCATTCTCCCCCAGTCCTGGCTGGTCACTCACCAGCTTGACCAGCCTGGGGCTGAGAAAGGCACTGGTGGAGCCAGACAGGACCTCCAGCTCTTCTCCATGATCAGCACTGGGGTCCACAGGCCTCATGTGCTGGCAGATAATGCACAACAAGCAAGAGGCTGCGCTCCTCGGGCAGTCTGCCTGCTCCCCTTGCCGAGGCAGGAGCCGCAAGCTTCTCAGCCTGTCGCTCTGGAGGGGCGGCGAGTGGAGCATCTGCAGGCAGCTCTGGAAGCTGAAAGTGCCCGAAAGGAGGTGGCAGGAGCATTGGCAAGGCTGAGGCAGAGCACTCGTCCTGCAGGGATGGCACATCTGCATCCACCCAGCCCAGTGGGCTACTGCAGCAGGGGAGACCAGCTGCAAGGGCAGACACACCAACTCCAAGGGCATGGATGAATCAAGCCCTCCACAGCTCAGCGGGGAAGAAAAGCTCCTGTTTACATTCCTTTTTCATTCCATCTTGGGTTTTAATTTCCCAAAACCAAGACTCTGGGAGCTCATTTTCCCCCTCTGCAATAGGGTAAAGCAAGCAGAGCTTTTCCCGGCTCTCTGGAGAGCTGCCTATAGCCTACCACAGAGTGGATAAAAACCTGCATAAAAAGACCACCCAAGGGACTGGGAAAAGTGGTCCCCACAGGAAAGAAAGAGGCATTTTGTTTAGAAAGGCTGAAGTGCAGACAATTACCCAAAGCAGAACAATGGCCTGAAGCCTCCTGCTCGGCTGCCCATGGTGGGAGCCCTGACCAGGAGCAGGGCATGGCGCTGGACCAGAGCAGAGGTGCCGCCTGCGCCCAAGCAGGTACCAGAGTGCACGTGTGTCTGTGTGCATACGTGTGTGTTCATGTGCACCAACATGTGTCATTATGGGAAGCCAGGGAGGGTGTCAGCATGGGAATCCTCCCTGCCCAAGCACTCACACTGCTTCCCCTTCAGACACTCAGCTATTGCTCATGAATACTGTTGAGCAAAGGACCCCAGCCAAGCAGCTGATCTCCAAAGACTCAGCTATTGCAACACCCGGAGCCAGCTCACCCAAAACGTGTCCTCCTGTCCGCTCCCACACACCCCACAGCCCCGGGCTTGCACAACTGCGAGCGCAGCCACCCTCCAGGGCACTCCACTGCGGAGACACAGGGGGCAGCGGGAGCAGGCAGGGCTCGGGAATGGAGCAGTGGAGCTCTCCCGCCAGCCTCCAAGGACATCCTGGAATTCAAAGAAATTAAAAGTGGAAAAGGCACCACATTAACCTCCTTAATTTTTCATTTCTGACACAGATTGTTTTCTCCTCTTCTCAAAGAATTTCAAGTTAATGTCTGGAGGGCAGAAAATCCATTTCCCAATCCGCTGCGGCAGCTCTTTCACCAATCGACTGCCCTTCCTGCTACCATCACCGAGACATTGATTTTTAGTTTTTTTTCTAGAGCATCATCCAGAAATCTATCAATGCAAACAGCATCTTTGAGAAAAAGACCAGCAGCCCAAGAGGAGCAGCCTCCTCCACCCTTAACCCTGCAGTGCTGACTGCAGGAAAACCTCCACTCAAGACCCGCTCCAGCAGCATCTCAGCACCAAGGCAAGGACCACGGGCAGACCCACGAAGCACAAGTCAGCAGCAGCCTATGGCCCCAGTCTCCCACTTGGTGGGGATGGTGCCTGGGGACAGTGTCCTACAGAGGAGCAGGGGGCAAGGGAGTCATGGCAGAGCCTGGCTAAGAGGAGTCAGCCAGGGCCACCTTCCCCAGGGAGGAAGGGTTTCATCCCCCTCCTCACTCCAGGGAAGCAGCAGCCCTGCAGACAGGCAGCAGACAGGCAGGAGGCTCTTCTGCCCCTGCATTGCCCTCAAAGGGGCAGAGCCTGCAGCACAGTTCCATATCTGGTGAGCCTGGTGATAGCTGCCTCCTATTACTATGCTAAATAAACACTTCACTCAACAGCCTTGGCACTTATTAAGCACCTGGGAGAGAGACTGCCTCGTGTTGTCCAAAACACTCTTAATTACTGTTTAATCAAGATCTCTTCCCCTCTAGAAATAAAAAAGGCAGCTAAACATTTGCATGTATTTTCCACTGCAATCACATCACACATCTTGGTGACAGCAAATTCTTGGCAATGCTTAGGAGGAACGCGCTGTCTGTGCAGGAGCATCACAGCACAGCACACTAATCCAAATAGCCTTAGGTCTCCCCTTCTTTAGGTAAGAAAAGGAACCAGGAGGATTTCCTGGCACATGGACTAATGCTATCAAATGCTTCTTTTATTTGTTGTTGACACATGTATAACAGTTGAAGAATCGCTAAATAACCTTGTAATATCTTGATTTATGGATTATTCTTTCATACAAATAGCACATGGTAAGGAGAACATGCATGCAGTTCTGCCTTGTATCTTTGCTCCTACAGGAGCATTTGATTCCTGCTACTAAGCACCTGCAAATCCCAGGCAGCACAGGACTGTGTGGATGGGATGCCCAATCCCCCCCATCCGAGTGGCTGAATGCACAAACCGTGTGGGCATTCCAGCACAAATCTTTCCTTTGTGTAAACCAGCTCCTGGAGCTGGATTTTCTGCTTGACTCCTGCACGCAGCTTTAGAAGTGTTCCCGGCATTCCACAGGCCAAAGACCTAAGGAAGGCTCTGTGCTGCAGAGCAGGCACAGCACCTCCATCCTGAGCGCACAGCATGGGCGCACAGCAGAGCCTCTCCTATCCTCCACTTCACATCATCTGAGCTCTTTCTGGAGATAACAGGGATTTGTCCCACCTGATTTAACTGGCATTCGGTGCTCAGACAGCTCCATCAAAAATGAACTTACATACGAGTAGTGGAAGGAAGAGAAGGGCCTTTGACAGCATCACCACACTGCTCTGCACCAAGGGCCAGACTCAAATGGGCCAGGCAGGGCTCAGCCTGGGCTGCACCTCCACCACATAGAGCAACACTAGTGGAAAGGCTCAGAAGAGCATCAGGAGTAAGGTGAAGCAGAGTTGTGTGTTGGTACAATCACTGGTAAAATCACCCCAAGAAGCCCAGCTGCAATATTCCAGTGCAGACCCACAAGCTTTGTGGAGGGGGCTCTACTGCAGAGTGGACAGGCTGGCTCCCTGGCTCATCTTACACTGTGACTTCGTTCAGAACATCCAAAGCTCTTCACGACAGCCTTTGGGGAGAAAAAGCAAGAGATTTCAGAGTTGGGCACAGAGGCCTGTTTCTCTGGGACACATAAGCGAGACGTAGGTATAAGGGTCTCTGAGTATGCATTAAACAGAGTCATTTACCCATTTTTATAAATGACTGAATTTCTTCCATTTCTCCTCCCCATTCACAGTACAGGGGTCATCCTCATGCACACAATAGGCAGCTGGGTATGTTCACACCCATTAATGTGACAGCTACCTGACCAGGAGCTGCATGACCAAACCTAACAGCAGACTTCAGCTCCAGAGCAGTATTCCAACACAAACTGAGCCTGTGTCAGTCCTCTTGTGCAAACCAAACCAGTCTAAGATTATCTCTGTTCTCAACTCGTTTACCAAATAGGTCTCGTGGTGAGCATGTGCTGACTCTTGTTCTAGGGAACGCATCCAAGGAAAACAGCTGCCAGAGGCTTCACTGCGAATGAACGCTGTGTGCTAAAGGAGTCCCTCGCCTGACACGGAGCTGGAAAGTTGGCTAGGAGGTTTACATGGGGACAGACGAAGAGCCAAGGCTTGCTCCCTCCTGTGCCACCTCTAAGGAAGCAACACATGGACACAAAGGACAGGACAGAAGCTCACAGCAAACCCCAACCTAGACCAGTCCTCTACCATGCAGCAGCCCCCTCAGCACAGCCGTGCAGGTCTGTGGTGCATGCCCAGAGCTGCCCTGCCCTGCAGCGGGAGGATGGAGCCCCCAAAACCCCTCCAGCCCTGGTAGCAGAGCTGGGACCACCCCCAGCACCCTCCAACCCTGCCGCCACAGCCACAGCCAGCGCTGCTCCCTCTGCAGCCTGAACCAGCACTGACAATCCTACCAATTAAGAACCTTGGAAAGGCTTCGAATTAACTTTCCTGGGCAACAATCTGAAAAACAAAACAAACTTAAGTCTTTCTTTCATAAACAGGGAGCAGAGCCAGGATATCAGCGTGCTGCAGCCAGGAAAGCCAGCCCAGGGACGGGCTGGTGCTCTGCCCTCCTCAGGCCTCACCTGAAGCTCCACTGCTGTGCTGCAAAGCTTTATCACCACAGGCAGAGACACACCAGGAGAAATGGGCCAGCGGCTGCTCTGCCATTTAAATGAGACACATTTCACATGTTTCCAGTTGTGACATTAGCATCTGACTTCATTGATTTCTCCCTCCTTCACCTCCAAAAATCCATTTCCTCCAAGATTTTGAGAACCTCCAGCAAGGAAGACAGAAACCAGCTCAGGGCATGCAAAGAAAGGCCAGCAAGTACATCTGGATAGCCTTTAAAGATTGTTACTTATTTTCACATCCTTCTTCCATTCTTCTGGCTGGGAGCACCAGACACCACGCGAACAGTCTTTCTTGGACTGTTTTCTTGGCACACCAGGGCACCAAGGGTCTTCAGAGGAAGCTCTGAAAGCATTCAGACCTGTGCTATGATACCCTTGCGTCTCATCAACATGCATGTCCCAGTCAAAAGCCAAAGTCTGGTGCAGATGTATGTGCGCTTCTCGCTGAACCCACCAGAGGATTACTCCAGGCCGGTTTAGCAAAGTCCCAGCACAATAGTGTTGTAAGGCCCTCAATCACACTGTGCTTTGACAGCATTCCTTGGCCCAGAAGAGCACACCAGCAGTATGAGACATGAACTCTGGCCAGGCTTTGTTTCCATGTTCCTGTCTCCTGAGCCCATGAGGAACATCTGGTTGCCTTCCTTCCATTGCAGAGGGTG